>PVJI01005933.1:0-91375 GCA_004026765.1 Micronycteris hirsuta
TGCCAGTCTCCCTAACTTGCCATCCAAAGCCTTCCCCTCAACATTTTCACCGAAACTTATTTAGATAAGCCAACCTTATTCACATCTTGTTCCTGCTTTTGTCACCACTGTGACCCTGTTGTTCCCTTTGTGCTTGTCCTATTTTTGTCAGTTTGAATGCTGTCATTCCTTCAGATCCCAACTGAATCTTCACAGCATCTGTGAAGCGTCCCTGATCAACTACAGAGTCTATTCCCTCTGCATCCCTTTGTACCTGGCTGCCTTATGCATTTCTCATTATTTTAGTCAGATCTAAGGTATTTTATCTGCTCTTTGAGAGTCAGGTCTAGACTTAGCACTTCTGCATATTCCACACAATGACCTGGATATGCTAGGTCAGGTGGGTCAGCTGACTTTGTCACCAGGCAGAATGGGATGTGAATCACAGCCCAGTCCAATATGTAGAGGGCATGTGATTTCCAACAATTAATCTCCCTGAGCCTCAGTTTCCTCACCTATGAAATGGGGATATTAATATGTGCCTTACAAAGTGTATGTGAGGAGTAGAGATGATGTGTGGAGTGTTCACCTGGCATGTGGCAGGTGCTCAGGAAATGGTAGGTACTATTATTATCGTTATTACTGATCAGATGAACTGATATTTGTGTATTCGATGTACCATAGGGTCATGGTGCTAAGTAATTTCTTTTCTCTATAGTTATACAGCTCTGCTGAATTTGGGAGAAGATGGCAGCTTATCCAGGAAGGCGTTGTACCAAATAGGTTCTACTGGTAAGTCTCTTTTTTAAAAAAAAATTTTATTGTATTTTTTACATTACCATTCAGTCCCCTTATGCCCCCTCCCCCACAATCACCACACTGTTGTTCATGCCCAGGAGTCCTTTTTCCTTTTTGCTCAGTCCCTCCACCCCCTAACCTCCCCTACAAGCCTCATAGCTCTTGCCCTGCTCTCTATAAATAAGTCTGCCTCTGTTTTGCATGTTAGCTCAGTTTGTTCATTAGATTCCACATGTGAGTGAAATCATGCGGTATTCGTTGTTCTCTGACTGGTTTATTTTACTTAGCATAATGTTCTCCAGGTCCATCCATGCTGCCACAAAGGGTAAAATTTTTTTCTGGGAAACTACTCCGCTGTTAAAAAAGCCTCACTTTCTTTTGCTGCCATGTTAAGATATCACCTCGTAAATAAGCACTGGATTCATTTTCTCACCCAGCGCTGTCACTGGAGGTCTGTTCTTATTTGAGATATGCCCACATTCCCCTAGGGCAGGAAGTGGCATTGGAGTAGTAAACATTTTAAGAGAATATTAAAGCTGTGTCATAAATTACTTAATGAACCCAAAATAGATTATTGAGATTACTGAACAGCAGGGGCTTTGTAACTGTTGTTTCATTATATTTGGATGTGACTTGTGTGACAGACACTTAAAATTTTAATAGTGAGTTTTATTACTAAAAGCATTTTGCATATCTTTGTTGCACGTTCAAATAAAGGTTTTCATTGTAAATAAGTAGATCTTATTTAGTCTAAAAGTAGATCTTCCTCTCACTTCTGATTTCAAGATTCCTGGAACTTCTCTTTATCACATGGGATTCAACCAATATTCATAATTTCTTACTTAATCTTCCAGAAATGTTCTATGAATTGCCAAATATATTCTTAGTCAGCTTAAGCTACTTTAACAAAAAGACATAGACTGGGTAGCTTAAACAACACATTTATTTCTCACAGTTCTGAAGGCTGGGAAGTTCAAGATCTAAGGACTGGCATATTTGCCTCCTGGTAAAGGCCAGAGGATTTCAAAAAATATTGCAGAAAATTACAGAGGACTTCCTTATTTCAGTGCCCTCACATGATGGAAAGAAAGAGAGCTCTGGTCTCTCTTCCTCTTTTCTAGGGATACTCATCCCATCAGGGGAACTTCATCTCATGACCTCATCTGACCCTGATTTACTCCCAAAGACCCCACCTCTCAACACCATCACTGGGGATTAGTGCTTCAACATGTGAGTTGGGGGCCATAAATCAGTCCATACGTTTTCATCCCTGTCCCCCGCAAATTCACATTTTTCTCAATGTGCAAAAAGCATTCATTCCATCCCAAGAGCCCCCAAAGCATTAACTTGTTCCAGCATCAGCTGTAAAGTCTAAAGTCTAGTGTCTCATCAAGTGTAATTTAAATCAGAGAATCAAGGTATGATCCATACTGACGCAAAATTTCTCTGTTCTGTGAACTTGTGAAACCAGATTAACCATGAGCATCCAAAATAACGCAGTGGGCTAGGCATAAGATAGACCTTCCCATTACTAAAGGGAGAAGGAAGAAAGGAGTGAGAACGTTGAGTACCCGCCACACGGTAGAAAGGGAGCAAACTTCGGTCTGTTTCTCTTCTTATTCAGACACTAATCCCATCCTGGGATCATGTCCACTGTCATGACCTCATCTAAACCTAGTTACCCCCAAAGACCCCATCTCCGGGTACTATCGCTTTGGTGGTAGGGCTTCAACATGTGTATTTGAGCGGGGCAAAAACTTTCAGCCTACAGATTTGCATTTACATAAATACTAGCTTATGCACACTGTTCTGTGCCTTGTTTGTTTGATTGTTTGAGGGGATGCAGTTAACGTCATTGGTTTTTCACATAGCTAGGTATCATTTTGCTCTAAGAATATAGATTGGAGGTGAATCCTAGACTTATTTAATGTACAAAAATAAATTGTATGTGTTGGTGGGATGTGTGTGAGAGGAAAGAGAAATATGGAAGGGGGAGAGGGGAGAAGAAGGGAGGAAACAGACAGCAGAAGAAAAAGAGGCAGAGAAAGTAATACATATATGTATATACATGTACCTATATATTTTTTATTTTTATTGTTGACATTATTATAGATGTCCCCCATTTTCCCCTTCATTGCCCCCTTCCACTCAGCCCCCACCCCAACAAGCCATCACCACATCCTGTCTGTGTCCATGAGCTATGGATATATGTTCTTTGGCTAAGCTCTTCTAGTCCCTCCCCTGCCCCTGGCTCCTCCCCTCTGAGATCTGCCTCAGCCCATCTTCCTGATTAAACTAAACATGACCTCACTCCATGGGAATGGGAGACAACAATTGAAAAGAAGGGAAAAAAAAGCCACAGGTTCCCTGTGGCTTTTGTGTTTCTTAGGGCCTACATCCTGGCAAAGAAAGATCACAGTATGGATATTCTAGTGTAGTTTTGATATTACCTGACAACCCCTTTGAATTTAGAACCTAAACCTGCCAAAAGATGTGACTGCTTACCCTCATGTATCTAACCTGCTGGTGGAAACACCATTTAGGTTGTTTTCAGGCTTTTGCTAGTGTAAACAGTGCTCCGACAAGAATTTCATTGTGCCTCGTTCACATCGTTCATGATCGTTGGGACAATGGCCTTTTCAGAGCCAATGAGCTTCCTGCACACAGGACAGTAGAAGTCGTCTCCCCTTCACTTCTCCTGAAATCACACTGCCTCTCATAAGCCTTTGGACTTGCATGTACTTCCAAGAGAAATGCATTTTTACATTTCTCATTTTCAAACTCTGCCCTAAAGCCCCCATGGGAATCAAAAGCCAGAGACCTGCATTAGAGAAATCTCTTAAAAAGCGAGGGAAGCTGCCTGGAAAAGTGAAAGACAAGCCATTCGCAAACAAACGGGTCAAAGATAACTCATAGAGACTTCCATGTGGAATACCTTTTCCTCCCCCATCAGAAAGAGACATTTATAACTACATGAGGCGTTTGCGTACAGAAGCTGTTCACCTCTTTCCCACGTGGCTCTTGCTCAGGGATGGTTTCAGCGCTGCTTTTGGCGTCCCCACTGGCAGCCCCGTTCTCCAGGAACTCAGCTCTAGCTCTCTCGGAGTCTCCCTTCTCGGATCAGCATTTCTTTTCTTTCTCTCTTACTCAGTGTCCCTTATTCTTTATTCAGGAGACACCTCTGTGTTTTACCTAGAAATGATAAAGTCACTTGGGGAAAGAGGGTCCATGTTTTATTTTATTTTTTTATTCTCTCCTTCACTTGGTGTTATATATGCACAGAATGGTCTTGGAAAGTAAATAATGAAGGGCCAAATTAATGTAGTTTTCCTAATTTAACCTGGAAATGGAGTTGATGCTTTGCCCGTGAGAACGTGTGAGAGACAAATCGTTCCTCAAGTCCTGCTCCAAGTGACTGAAAATATCTCCACCTGAACCTCCAGCACTAGAAGGTAGAGAGTTACAACTCACAGGGGACCTGACGGAAGTTTATTCCTACCCACGGGAACAAAGAAAAACATTGACTAAAAGGCAGGCAAGGAAAAAGAACTGAGATGACACTATTTCCCGTAAGTGGTACATGGCGTATACAGTGTTTTATGGCTCGCCTCACTGAAGGTCTTGTTTACACACTGTGGGGTGAATGGACCCCCATCATTGCATCAGCGGGTTCTAATTGCAATCCCTTCTTATCTAGTCTTCGAATGAGGGTCTTCTATCTGAAAGCCTGATTATCTAAGCCCTTGTAACCAAATGTCATAATATGACCATCCTTATAAAAACTCCACACACGATTGTGTATGAATTCTAATCAATCTATCTGTTACGTAAATTAAATAGTAGCCTGTCCCTCTGACTTTGGGAACAGAGAGACACAGCTTCCCCATTCAAGCCCTAACAGTGTGATAAGCATTATTCAAAGCTATTTAATCCTCATAGCAATTTTATGAAATAAGGCTTTGCATTATCGTCATTAACAGATGGGGAACCTATGACATGATGAGGTTAAGTAATGTAGCCAAGATCACAGAGCCAGGATTTAAATTCAGGCCATTTTGCTCTGACATCTGTGTTCTAACAAATCAATGACTCTGTTGCCTATGCTTGTGGGCCTTCTTTTCTGGGCTGGGACAGAGAGCCCATGAAATTCAGCCCATTCAGGCAGATGAGTAGAGAAAATCCAAGGCTCTTTTGGCCACCATGCCTACATGTGCATTCTCCAGCTGGGCTTGCAAAAGGCCCCATGGGTTCCTTAAGGCCATGGGTCTTTCCAGAGAGGGCATGAGACCCTGTGAGTTGCATGGTGCATGTGACTGTTAATGAAAACCTCTTGGTCTCTTCAACATGGTCTGTATTTTCTATCTCTGTACAGCTTTCTGAGGCTGGCAGACAAGGTGTCAATCAAAGACATGTATAATAGACTTACTGCTGGAAACCAGTTCATTCAAATTCATAGGAACTATGGGGCTGTATAGGATTATACAGCAGGCATAATTAAAAGAAGGCCCCTTTAATCTTTTTTGCTCAGAACCTGGCTGTGGGGATCTGGAAGGGACTCAAGGGGCCTTTTCTAGTGCTAAATTGAATTGTTAAGTTATCCCGAGTAACTTAGTATTTCCCATAAAGAAAAATAAGGATGAGGTTATATCTTTTCCTCATCTACTAGTACACTTGAGAAGTATCTTTTTGGAGATGTGGCGTTACTATTGCCTAGAAGTAGTCATTGGCAATTGTAAAATAATTACGGAATATAAAAGCGTGTACGATCTCAGTGGTTGCTGTTGGCACTACAATAACTAACATAAATGTAAGTATTCCTCCAAGGAGTTCAAATTGCTTTCAAAACCAATTTACATGTATAGTGCATATTTTCCAACGCATCCTATCACAATGTTGCTGTTCAGAAATCCGTTCTCTTGGGAGGCAGTACAGGCAGACTAGAGGTCAGGGGGCTTAGACATAGTGACGTGTGAGTTCCAGATTTACCTTCTACTGAGTAAGGGAGTGTGGGGGAGTTACTTAACCTCTGTGTGCCTCAATTTTGTCCTCTGTGAAATGAGGATAATACCTACTTCATTCAATGAGATGTTTCTTTTAAGTTGGTTTTATGCCTTGCAGCTAAGAATTGTCTTGAGTACCCCCTGACTATAAGTGATAATATTATTAATAGTGGCTGACTTTCCACATCTGTTAGTTTAGATTTCCCCTGCGTTGGCTTCATTCTCAGGTTGGCTTTCCCCAGTTTGTGGCAGTGGGGGACATTATCAGCTTAGCCTTATATTCTAACAGCTTTGGCTCCCCATCAAACCAGTCTGCCTCCTTCCCTCTATATCCAGGGACTGAATCTGAGTGGTCTGGCCTGGATCAGCTGATGCATTACTCATGCAGGTCAGACACGTATCTACTCTGGGAACTAAAATAGGAGATGGAGTTGAGACCCAGTCACACTGTATGGTTCAAGGATGAGGGAGAGGTGATTCACCAAAAGGAAAAACAATGGATTTCTCATTAAGAGAAAAATACAGATGGGCAAACTGAGCATCAGCAAGATAAAGTTCATTAATAGGGATTTGTATTGTTAAGTAACTACAGTGGTTCAAGCATAGGATAAACCATACCATTCAGTTCTCAAACCAAGGGTGTAAGGAAGGTAGGGATTCTTACCCGCATTTGATAAAATGAAAAGCTAGGTAATTTATCCAACATAATACATAATATATAACGCAGGCAAATTTTGAAACTTGGTCTGCCTGGGTTCATGGCACTTGTTTGCTGTAGTAAAGATCAACCCCAAATTCAAGATTTACCCACCCCCAACATCTTCTAGTAATAACTGCTAGTTTAATGGTTCAGTAGTTAAGAACCTAAGTGTTGAATTTGACATTGAAGAGGAACATGATATTGGAAGAACAGGTGTACTCAAATGATTGAAACTCCTACCAAAAGTCATATTTACTATTAGAGGTTGATAAATGTGATTTGTTGGGATCTGATTCAAGTTTAGGTCAATGCCATTGAAACACAGGTTCAGTTATAACCCACTCAGCAATGTATTATCTATGAAAAAGACAAGGCCATCTTTGGGCTGCTTCACTTAATTAAAAACAGGTTCAGACTTACCTTCTTGATTATGTTTTCATGACATACAAGGGATTGGCCGGAAATAGGGCAGATGGAAGTTGATTACATAGTTTCTGTGACTAATTCACACATGGAAAATTAAGAGTTGGTTCAACAATGAACCTTTGTTATTCTAGAATACCAGTCTTGTTACAATGATGTCTCTCAGGGGACATATGACAGTGGTATTATATAGCAGTGAGATAACTCTGTCCTTAATATGTCTGAGCATGTATACACACTCTCATTCTTGCCCCTTGGTCTGTGACATTAGTGGGAATGACTTCCCTCATATCATTGGCAACAAGTCCCATTCGTTCATCACTTGTGTGCCAACCTCTTTGCATTACATATTTTTACAGTCAGATTAATAATGTGCAATAATTTATTGATCAAAACTTATTTCAAGATGTGAAAAAAAATCCAACTTATTTTTACAGAAAAAGTAAATACGAGATACTGGTCCTCGGGTCTGGAAAGTCGGGAGGTCTAACTTTACCTAGGCTTCGCTAGACACAGATGCTCATTAACATTATCAGATCTTGTTCTCACTCCATCGCTCAGCCTCGCTGTGCTCTGTGTTAGCTTCACTGTGGGCCAGATTCTCTCCTCTTATGGCCCCTACCATTTTACTTCTTCCCAGATTCACTTTTGTGGAAAAGAAAACACCTTTTCACACGTTGCTCCAGGAAAACCCCTGGGAATAAATTGCGTGGGCCCTGAATAGGTAGCATGTTCACATTTAGACCCAGGGTTACAATCCATTCCAATAAACAACACGGACAGAAAATAAGGATTGGTGGTGCCCCAGAAAAGACTGGGGAATTTTTGCCAAAGGAAGGGAGAACATCAACGAGAGGATATCAGCAAGAGGTGTCCATTAGTGGGAAGTATTTTAATTTTATTTTTAAGGTGAGAAATAGCTAAGATAAACATAGAAACATGCTACGTGTTATTCAGTTATGGTTATGGAATCGAACCCCAGGTTCGTCTGGGTAAAGAGCCTGTGCTGATTAAGTACCATGCTATTCTCTCTCCAGTGACCCCGCTATTATAGGGACTAATGAAGCCTCGCTTGAGCTCCAGCTCCCCTCGAAGCTTCTTTATGAACCCCACTCCACAGAGCTTTCTTCTCAGAACTGCTCCATTGGCACAGATTTCCTGTTGGCCTCATATCTATCGGGGTCTACGTCCAGTTATTAAAGTCACTTGTGTCTGTCTACCTGGTCTAACATACTTAACCAGGGTCCTTTCATCCAAACTTAAAAATAGTTTCTCTTTCTTATTCCAGCTCATGTCATACCACTCATCCTCCAGTTCTTGTTGAATATTGCTGCTGAGCCAATTTCAGATTTCTCTTTTCTTATTATGTATGTTTGATAGGTAGGTTGTTTTATGTTCACCAGGCCACCACGACCCTTTCTCGTCCTCCTGCAGATATTCCGGTCATTGAACACAGCGTCTTCAAGACTTCTGAGCCACTGATGCCAAAGGGACTTCGAGGATGGGGCATGAGATGCCTATAATCTTTTCATTTTCCACAGATGGGGCAAATGTATTCAATAACAAAAGAATCCTCTGCACTTTTTCTTTTCCAGACTCTGCAAACTGGAAATGGGATGGAATCTAATGATGCTACTAAAAAATAGTAAAACTATATTCTACCAAAATAACTAGATAATTTGATACTATATTCTGAAGGAAGCATAGCTACAAGGGGAGACCCCCCAAAAAAACCCAGAATTATCTTCTGGGAGGTGAGCCCCTTGTGGTACAGGCTTCCCTCACTGGATGAGTGTTCTAGAAACCTATCTGTAGTGGACCAGCTGGCGTTGTTGTGAGAGGCTGCATTTGGCTTCAGTGAAATTTTTTTGAAGACTTTCAATATGTTTGTCCATTTCATGATGGGCAATTTATGAGCACACTTGCCCACACTGCACTGAGCGTTCAGCCGTTTTTGACCAAAAACGGCATGACCCCCCATGCCCACCCTCTCTATTCACCCGATCTCTCCCTGAGTGATTTTTTTTTTTTTATTTTGTTCCCCTGGATAAAAAAAGACCTCAAAGGGAAACGTTTTGATGATGTGGAAGAGGTGAAACAAAAAACAGCAGAAGCACTAAGTGGCATCAGAATCAACACATTCAAAAACTGTTTTGAGCGGTGGAAAAAGCCTCAATAGGTGCATTGCATCAAATGGAGAGTACTCTGAATGCAATTAAAGTGACTGACATTTAAATATGTAAGAATAAATACACAATGTTTATAAATAAACTGCAGTTTTTCGAGGTCTCCCCTCATATTTTTCGAAGCTACTCTGTCCCATCCTTCATTTCAACCTGTGAAGCAGTTCAGCATCTGTAGAGAACTTCCACAAGAACACCATCAATTATTTTCAATTTTATGTCAAGCTGGGAGTATTATAGAATGTCTTACCGTTCAAATCAGCTTTTTTTCTAGGTTTTCCTATTTCTACATTCCTTGTATCCTGGCCTCAGCTCTTAGAGTTTCATTCAGCTTTGTCCTCACACTCAACTCTTCTTAAATCTGTGGGCTTCCAAGTCCAAGTGCCATCAGTTCTTTCTCCATGAAATTATAGCTGCCTACTCTCTCTCCCATCTTCCTTAGCATTGCCCTGGATCCACATCCCTTCCCTCTCACTAGGGATAGTGAAAAACCCCCTCTCTTCATCTTCTTATATCATATGCAGCCTAATGAATCTTTTAAGCATTTCCCTGATCAAGTGTTTACCTAGTTCCTCATTGCTTAAACATAGAATTGAAAAGGGTTCACGTAAGAACATAAGTAGGTTCTTGCCAACCTGGGCTCAAATATATATTTTCTTACCCACATCACATATTCTTAATTTTGTGTGCTGAATTTCAAAAGGCCGGGCAAACAATTCTAAGTGATTAGTTTATGGACCAGGCTACACTTTAATCTCTATGGTTTTATACCTGTTCCTTCTAGGGGATAAGTTCTCCTTACTTGTTTTAGCCGTGACACCTACTCTGTGTCAGGACAGTTTTGGTCTTTGAATATGAAGATGTCAGAATCTTTGTCATTATTAGGATCACGATATTGGACCTTTATGTCCTTTTGCTTATGCCTACCTCTGCTATAGATCCTTCTTTGGTTCTTACTTCTGGTTTTCCTATGCAAGAAGAATCTCTTTCTTTGAAGTTAATGTGATTATGTCACACATAAAACATAATGCATCATAATATGTATTGCATTACATTACAAGTCTATATATGTGATTGGTAGAAAGAGCACAGGTTTAAAGTCAGCATTTCCAAGTTCAAAGCCCAGCTTCACTATTGGCCAACTAAACTGTGTGATCCTGAGAAGTACTTCTCTCTGTGCTTCAATTTCTTTCTTCCAAGGCTTATTTTGAGAATAAAAAATGATATGTTGTCATCATAATTATTAAGTAACTTAGCATTTAGTATGCTCTCTATATGTCTTTTTCATCCCTTATATCCCTCTTCTGTTAGAACATAGTTATTTAAGGACTAAAACCATCTTCAACTTGTTTCTGTCTGTCATGGGTACAACAATAAATGGGATAGCAGAAACTTGTGTGTATGCATATACGCATAAGGTACCGGCATTCATTGACTACACACATGTATATACACACAAACACATAAACCCACAAACACATCCAGGTTGGAATGGACCTGTCTTGAATGGATCTAGTTGTTGAATTAGGCAGCCATATATGTGGTCTTCCAGCAATAGGCCTGAAGGTTAGACCTCTAAGCCATCAAAGTATATATTGAAGAGGGGGCAGAAAATTCTAGATCAGTGAAGGCAACACTTTCCCATGCAGTAAGTTCTTTATCAACTCAACAGGATGTCTTACAGAATAACGAGATCCGTGTTGGTGGAGGAATTTAAGCAAAGATGGGGTGACTGCATCCTAGACTGCTCTCAGGGAGTTCTGCCCTAGGCTGCTGACATTGTCAGCTCCTTTACACTGACAATGGAATTTACACTTCTCACTTACTACACTTACTTACTTCTCATTTACTACAGCTCCTTTACACTTCTGCATATGGAATTCAGAACTCAGAAACCCCTTTCTTTAGAGTAAGGATGTTATTCTCTTCTCATACTTTCCCTCATCCTTCCTGGCAGTCTCTTCTAGTTCAGAGTCCCCTACCCTTCAAGTTGAACCATGTGTGTGGTTTGGATAAGGGGCAGGGAACAGTGGCAGCCCACCACTCCAGAGATCTGACATCTTGACCTCCCAGGAGATGCAGTGGGGCATTTCTGGCACAGGTACTAGGAGTGCTAGATAAGCGGATTTTCACTATCCTTGAGAAGCCTGGTGTTTTATCTTTTTTTTCTGTTATGGATCTCTGTAAGTGCTGTTTTCCAGCCCTCTTGAGCCTTCCTCCACTTCTTAATCTCTTTCTATGCCTAGCAAATTTTCCTTACAAATTAAATTAAATGTCCCCTAGTACCATGGGAACCCATCACTTTCCTCAGGCCCTTCATTCAGGGATGGCCATCACTGATTCCTGTCCTCTTTATCTTGACGATTCCTGTCTTCCTGCCTTGCAGCTCCTCTGTCTCAACAACTGAGATTCGGCCGCTCCTCTAGAGTTTCCCTAAGAACTCTTGTGATGACAGAGTGCAAGAGATGGCAAGGAAGGAGCGTGCAAGAGGGGGCAAAAACCATGATCGTGACTTACTAATTTAGAATAATAGTAAAAGAAATTGACTTCTGCCCCAGTGATCAGACCCCACTTAGCTTCAAGTTCAAGAGCATCTGGGTTTGCACAGTGTATGTGTTTTCTCTTGCTCATTCAGTCATTGACCACTTGTGTATGTTGCGTCCAGTCAATAAAAGACGTTTAGTGTTTCAGAGTGAGAGCGCTGGAGATAGAATGCCTTTGTTAGAGCCCTGTTTTCAAGGGGTTGACAGAGGAGCTATTTAACTAACTTCTTTAAGCCTCACCGTCTTCGTCTATATGACGGTCATCACAGTAGCACCTTCCTCGTTCGCTTGTCAGGTTTAAAATTAGATCTCAGGTTAAACTCTAAGCAGATACAATACATGATGAATAAATAAATATTAACTTACTTAAAGGAGAAATGGAGAAGAGTTGGGAGTTAGTAAGTTTTTGAAATGGGGCAATCTCATTTTGATATTCAACCTAATTTGTTTTTGATGGAAATTATATATTTGTTGTTGTTGTTGTTGCCCCAGAAGTAGGACTAATGCTAGAAAATCAACTTACTGATCTCTTTTGCAGCTTCTTAGTTATTTGCAAGCTTTTATTACTCAGTTCATTTAATTTGCATCAGTCGAGTAGTTCTTAGAGCTAACTCTTGGCCATGAAGATACAGTCAAACCTTGGTTCTCAAATGTCTTGGTTCTCAAACAATTCAGTTCTTGGCCAATGTGTTCATGGAAAAAAAAAATGTATCGGTTGTCTAACAGAACTTTGGGCCTCAATTCTCTACCTGACAACCCTTTCATGCCGGTACCTATGTGATCAGTCATGCATCTTTCAGGCAACAAACAAAGGAGATTTGTTTTTTGAACAAATTACTTCTTGAAATTAAGTTCAAGAACTGAGGTGTCACTGTAATGGAAACTTGCCCTTGAGGGTCTTGCAGCTTGAGGTGGGACCACAGGGGAGCCTCTACTGAATTGTATGAAGGATCTCGCCCCTATATAGCTGCCCTCTGTGAGTTTGCAGCCAAGCATCTGGCTGGGGGCCCGAGGTCACAAGGCTGGACGTGAAATTGGGAAGGAGAGAGCAAGGACAAATTCAAAACTGCCAGTACTTTGGCACTGTGTCTCATCACCTCTAACCAAAATGACCTTCAGAATGAAATGGCTGCTACTTCCTTCCTGTCCTCCAAGTTTCATTCACATTTCCTTTTGGTCACCTCTAACTTGAAACCGTACATAGACTCTGGGAAATATAGTCGTAGGTAGGCCAAGTTGATTCAGTACAAAAGCATCACACAATCTGCCCCTTGAAAACTTGGTACTTGTGCACATCTTTTTAAACCACATATAACTTTCAAATAATAATAGAAACAGAAGTATGCTTTTACCTAGCCTGATGGGTTTTCTCCATACAACTTAAAATATGACACTTATCTTCCTCCCCAAATCAGTGCCACATTATCTATCTTTGGATGATATCTCTCTTCTGAGTAATATTTCCACTTTCTATACAGGGTAAGGGAAAGTAGGTTTATAGTTTTGAGTATGAGAAACACAGTTTATTCTTGTATTATTATTTATTAATTATAGTGTCATTTATTTATATTATTTGTTACTTTCCATACAAACAACTATAAACCTACTTTTGCTTACCCTTGTATTATGTAACCAAAATACTGAGATGTGAGATCGACTGCTACTAACACCTTATGTTGAAATAGGGATGGGAGAGAGGGAGAAGGAGGGAAATGACGTATATGCACGCACAGATATCTTCATATTAATTTATGATTTGGTGGGAACTCTCTAAGGAATTGTTCCTAAGGAAAAAGATTTGTCTTTTGATGGGCCAAAGACAAGAAGAAATTGGCCACGGAGCTAGGATATGTAAGTGCCTAAACAGTGCCTGGCACATGCCATATATCATCAAATCTAAAATTTAATTGAATGAAGATGCACCCTTTTATTATGTGTCTGTCAAGATTTTTCTGACAAACTTTATCATTTCAATGACTGCAAAATACCTACTGACATAAGAGATGTTAAAATGAAAAAAAATGAGCATCTTTGAATTGATGAAATGGATGTACAATAAATATTTGCTTGATGAGTGAAAAATGAGGAATGGATATTGGGGATGAGGCAACCAAAGATACTTATTTTTCAAATCAAGATGTGGGAGGGTAAATTCTAGACAGGAGGGTAGAGAAGACCCAGAAGCTTGCTCACTTGACTGGGTAGGAATGAAAGGCAGAGCAAACTGAGAAAGATCCTAAAACAACTATAAGATGAATGAATCTGTGTAGATACCTAGCCTTGATGTGTTTATGCATCAGAATCTCAGGATTCCTAGAGAACTTAGGAGCCATTGCATCTGACCTCCTATGACTTGCAGGAATCCCCTCTGCAAAATTCTGGTTAAGTGGCTGAAAACAGCCTTTTGGATTGAATTGGAGCTTTGTCTATCTGTCCATCAGGATCTATCTTTCTGTAAAGAGAATAACCAGAGGAAATGGACCTGTCCCACTGTTTTTTTTATTGTTGGTTCTGGCACTTTAAACATCAATGCCTCTAAACGCAGCAATCCCACAATTTAGAGAAAGCTGTCAAGGTTTTCACAGGCATGGTAAGACGTGCCCTGGGCTAGAGGCAGAACCTACTGCAGCATTTATGAGATTTATGGTAAAGGGATTTACATGAGGGCCAAAGTTTAAGGCAAATAAATCCCAGAAGACAAATACCACCAATAATTGAATTACAATGCCATTATCATGTGCTGAACAGAGCAGCTTTATGACTCTATTGTGACTCTATTGAGATAAAACTTGTTAGAATATTTATGTGCCTGGGATCCCTTCTACATCACCAACCCAGAGAACACACCACCTGCTTCATGTGCCTCCCATGAGCAGTTAGCCTTCCTGAGGAAGTCAGTAGCCAAGGAAAACACGATGCCTAAGAGGTGGAGTCCAAACTAGACATGGCATAGCCACATGAGGCACAGACCTCACATGTGACCTCACATTTCAACAGCTCCTGCACCTGATGTATTTGCGTTGTCGGCTGAAATCAGGCTCTTCCCATAATAACCAGGACGGCCCCAGAATAAATAGAAGCTCTGGCTGTCCACATTGTTCTCTACTTCTGAACAAATAGTGAGTAAGAACATTTCAGTAATAAGAAGAGCCCTTTTTCCCATCTTATTTTTGAAAAAATAAAATAACTATTTTTGTGATTGCTGGTATCTATGAATCATAAACTTATGACAGCTGAAGTACTACAGTAGTTTACCTGTTCTACATGATGAAATGATGCTAGCAGTCCTCTCCAGATGATAATAGTGATTTAGTAAAAACTGATCACTTGCCTATTTATAGTGGCTTTGATATAATTAAATATATTTTTATGAGATTTGCTATAGTTTTTTCCCTTAACTTTTTTCTGAACTAATTTCAGAATTACGGAAGAATTGCAAAGATAAAACAGAGGTCCCATATACTCTCCACTCAACTTCTCCTGTGTTAACATCATGTATAATCATGGTATAATATCCACACCTAAGAAAACAGCATTAGTAATGTCAGCTAAACTGGGAATTTTATTTGGATCTCCTCAGGTTTTTGGCTAATGTCCTATTTTCCACTCCAAGATCAAACCCAGAATTATACATTGCATTAATTTATCATATCTCTTCAATCTCATATCTCCTCAAATCTATGGCATTGTCTCAGTCTTGCCTTACCTTTGATGACTTGAACAATTTAGGAACTTACTAGTTAGTTATTTTTTTCATTACAGTTTACATTTAATGTTATTTTGTATTAGTTTGAGGTTTACAGAATAGTGGTTAGACAGCCACATACTTTGCAAAGTGTTCTCCCCGAAATTTCCAGTACCCACCTGGTCCACACAGAGTTATTACAATGTTATTGACTAGTCAGTAATTTTATAGAATGTCCCTCAAATCGGGTTAGTCTAGTATTTTTTTCATGATTACATGGTTGTAGCCTGTCAGGAAGTATATCACAGAAATGATGTACCCTTCTTGTGACATCATATCAAGACATACAAGTATCAATATGTCTTATTATCACCTCGATCATGTGACTCAGTGGTATCTGCCAGGTTTCTCCATTGCAGTCACTGTCTTCTTTGTTTCACGCTCTATTTTTTTATATGCTCTGTTTCTTAGAAGTTCATAAGGGAAGGAGAATTAGCTCCAACTCCTGGCAGGAGGAGTATCAAAAATTGTGTGAACATATGTTAAGATTGCCACAATAATTAGTAAATATTTTGGGAGAGATATTTGGAGGCTATAAATTTCACCCACTAATTTTAGTACTCAGCTGTCGATCTTGCTTGTAGCAATTATTACGGTGGTGTTCTAATGGAAATTTTCTGCTTTGATCTTTTCTTATATATTGGAATTCTTCTCTAAGTAATAATTGCCCCTTCTTGGCTGCTTACCCATTAAAACCATTGCTTAGTTGCCCAACCAACAAGGTGACTGGAAAAACTTTGGTGAATGAGTCCAATACTGGATCATGATTTGCTGTTTCTCCTTTGTCTCCCTTGCTTGGAGCAGATAGCCAAAATAATCCTTGATAAACATCCATGTGCCATTGAGATGGCGCCTGCTAAGGAGGAGCAAGACATCTCTGTCTAGTAAAATTCTTCCAAAGGGGTATCCAACCTTTTGGCATCTCTGGGCCACACTGTAAGAAGAGTTGTCTTGGACCACACATTAAGTGCAGAAACAGTAATGAAAACTGATGAGCATAAAAAGAGGTTTTAAGTAAATATATGATTTTTTGTTGGGCTGCATTCATAGCCATCCTGGGCCACGTGTGTTGGACACCTCTGAACTGGATGAAGACCAGAGAAGCACATGCATTTTTCCAGTGGCACCGCCCCTTTATTGGCTGCGGAGTTAGGGATTCCCCCCAGTGGTTCTGCACTCTGCCCTTTGTTTAGTTGGGCGTCTCACAGCATCTTCACCATTAGGAGGGGCATGTGCAGGTGCTCATCTCACACACGCATCGTTCGCCCTTGACCCTCTCTGCCCTAGCCAAGGGAAAACGCCAGCTCGCTGCTCCCCCCAAACAAAGCCAGCCTATTGAGGGGTGCTGACCTCTGTTGTTTAACAGTGATTTTAATTTCTTAAGCAAAGAATGCAGATTTTAAATTGACCAATTGTAGAATGTATGGAAAATATAGAACAGGAATTGGGCAAATACCATAAACAGATAAGCACTTTTACAAATGAAAAACTTGAATGATAACATTTCTATAGATATAGGGACCAAAACATGAACAGGCAGTTTATAAAAGAATAAAATGGCGGTTAAAGAAAATATTTAATTTCACCTTAGAAAATAAAAATTAGAACAAAAATGGCATATCTTTTATTAATCCACCTTGGTGAGAATGTGAGAAATGGACACTCTTATATGCTGTTCCTAGGAGTGTAATTTGTATGAACTTTCTGGAAGAGAGTTGGACAATATATCAGGAGTCTTAAACAAATATTAATTCTGTTTGAGCCAGTGAAATTTCCTCTTTTAATAATCCTTCATATTGAAAAACCAAGAGTTCAGAGATACATGCAAATATTAACTTACAGAGATAATTAGTGCAATATCATATATAGACAATACCAATACCCATGGGCAGAAATTAAGTACATTGTAGAATATCGCGCCCCAAGCAAAACAGTACATTTCAATGGTATATTGCATTATGCTATCTTGTGTTAGTGGTATGATGCAAAATTATTTTTAAAAAAGGAATACCTACACAAACATAGAAAAGGTACTAAAGAATCAGCAACAAAACATTACAGGTGGTTATTTCTAGATGGAAGGATTGTGTGACTGTTTTTGTTTTGAACTTTGATACACTTTCCATTATATTTTAAATGAACACATATTACTTTTACTATTAGATGTTTAAAAACAGTGTTATTACATAATCAGTACCGTTTATAACAGTAATAAAGAAATCATGCATATTCCCAGATGTGGGGAGGAGTTACTGGAAGACAACTAACAGGAATGCTCTGTGACCCCTGCGGAATGGCCACAGAGAACGGTCTCTCTTCTCTCCTCCTCTTCCTCCTCCTCCTCTCCTCTTCTCCCCTTCATCACCCTTGCCATGGCTCCAGCCCTTTCACCCTCTCTTTCTCCCTATCTTTTCTTCCCCATCTTCTGTTTCACTTCTTCCTCCACCTGCCCCCTCCGCCACCCCTGTTTCCTCTCCTTCCTATCCCCTCCTCTCCTCCTGCCTCTCCTCATCTCTCTTCTCTTTCTATCATTCTGAGATATTTTTTTTCAACTTAACTTTAGGAATTTACATCCATAGTGGAGTACTAATCTCTTTTTAAAACATAAATTGGTTTCCTTGGCCAAGCAGTTAGTAAGAGTTCAAAGGCAAACAGGCACAGCCTTCAGAGTATTTCCACAGGATACCATCCCTGGGTTTGCCCACCCCACATCCCTTCACACCTGCACTCAGGGTCCATAAGTGCTTTGCAAATGAGCAAAGTGCCAAGGAGACAAGCTGCTTTTTGGCTCCCCAGGAATTTTTGTCTCTGCTGAGAAAATGGATTTAATCCCCTTGTATATCTAACCCAACTCTGTCCTTACTGCCCTTCAAGCTTTGATAACTGGATCACTTCCCCTTCTCCACTGAAGAGTTTGTAAAGGCAGTAGCCTCTCAGAGTATATTTTTTCAGAAGTACCATCACCCAGCAATAAAGCATGTTTTTGTGTCATAACAAGCCAAAATACATCTACAGGAGCTATGCAAGGATGCTTAAACCAGCCTTACGTGAGAGCCAGGGACTTGGCAGTCCAATGCGGAGACTAACACTGTGTGTCTGAGGCAGGTTAGGATTTATTTAGTCACTTTGCAAGTAATTACAGAGAAGCTGCCTTCAAACTTAGAAGCCCTGATATGAGGGTCTAAACTAAATGTAATATCCAATCTGTTCCCAATCACTAGGACACAGAACTCTCAGATGTTCCTGGGCTTATGCTACCCTCATGGCCAACACACATCTCAGTATGGCCGCGCTGCAACAGAGTACCACCCACTGGATGGCATGTAAACAACAGACATTTATGTCTCACAACCCCGGAGGCGGGGAGTCTGAGACCAGGGTGCCAGCATGGTAGGGCTCTGATGAAGACCTTCTGCTGAGTTTCAGGCAGCTGTCTTCTCATTGAGTCCTCCCGAGGTAGAAGGGGGCGGGGGGATCTCTCTGGCCTCTCTTATAAGGGCACTCATCCCATTCATCAGAGTTTCACCCTCATAACCTAGTCATCCCCCAAAAGTCCCCCCTTCCTGACACCATCACCTTGGAAGATAGGCTTCAGCATTTGAATTTTGGGGAGACACAGACATTCACACCATAGCAGCACTCAAGTTTTGCAAGAAGTCAAGGTGTCTGAAGCTTCCCCATTAGTTTTTCTATCTTTTCAGTGTAAGACACACACATTGCTTTCTGAGTTAATATTATCTTTCCTGAGATACAAACAGGTAAAAAGGATGTTGGGGTGTTTTTTTTGTTTTGTTTTTTCCATAAGAAGGATCACTGGAGTGAGTCAAGAACCTGGATTAGTAGTTCAAAGCTTCAAGATATTTGTTCTCCTGAAGATTGTATTTCTTTCACTGTGATGTGAGGGCTTTGGGCTAGTTAATCTCCAGCAGACTTTTCATCTCTAAAGGACTCCTTAACTCATATTGTTGACCTTTACTCTTCACAATAACCTTATTATTAAGTATTTTTTACATATTTTTCTAGGCACACAAATATGTGTCCTTTTCCAGGTTACTGTCAATTAATGAGCAGGTCATCAACAAAGACACGATCTTACAGGGCATTTATGACATCAATTCCACACTTAAAACATGCATACCGGCCACAGACCCACACCGTATGAAAATGACAACAGTTTTTTTTTTTTATGTCGTTAAAGCCACTAACAGTTCACATACATATTTTTTTCTATACAACTTTCAAGAAATGTCACTATCTGATATTGTATATGTGTATGTGTCTTTACTTTTTTCCTTCTTTTTTTTAATTACTTTATTATTGTCCAATTATAGTTGTCTGCATTTTCTCCCCTCCCCTGCCCCCACCCCATCCAAACCCATCTCCCTCCCTTGCTTCCACCCTCCCCCTTGGTTCTGTCCATGTGTCCTCCATAGTGGTTCCTGAAAACCCTTCTCCCCACAGCCCCCTCCCCCCTCCCCTCTGGCTATTGTTAGATTGTTCTTAATTTCAATGTCTCTCATTATATTTTGCTTGCTTTTTTTCTTTTGTTGATTATGTTCCAGTTAAAGGTGAGATCATATGGTATTTGTCCCTCACCGCCTGACTTATTTCACTTAGGATAATGCTCTCCAGTTCCATCCATGCTGCCCCAAAGGGTATAAGCTCTTTATTGAACTACAAGGTGCATAAGGGGTGGGGGTTGTGCTCTGTCAACACTGTTAAACCCTTAGCACCTAGAACTATCTCTGCCACATTGTTGGTGTTCGATAAATACTTGTTGAATTCCTTCATTTATTCATTCATTAAAAATTTCATTAAGGTTTCACTGTCTCCCCTGCTGGTGTAAAGTGTTAAAGATACCCCAGGAATCTTCAGTCTCCATAGTGAATTACCTGCAACAGCGCCCCAAGGAGTATACAGGATGATTCATTGAGATATGGAAAATTTCGATTCTATTTCTTAGTTTCTATTTTGTGTATATTTTCTAAAGTTAGTATATATGTACTCTAGTGCATTTCCACAGCTTACAACCAGCCTCATGAATTGGACATGGGCTGTCTTTTCTCCTCATGTAACGTGTTCAAACAAAACATTTGGACATCGTCATCCTTGGAATTCTTTTATGGAATATAAATTCTCTGGATCAGATAGTTTCCAACAGCAAAGTGCTCAAGTTTCAATTTATTTATGCTCATATTTGTTCTACCCTCTATTCTGAACTCCTTTATCCTTAACAGAAACTGGAAGAAAGGGGAAGAGGGAAGATTCTCTCTACTCCTGATCTTCCCTGAAGTTCCAAGCAAGACCGCCATGCGTTCCTTCTCTCAATCTGAATTTAAGATGAACACAAACACACACCTCCTGCTGTCCTTCGCATTGGGTTTTGCTGCCACAACTCTTTGGCAGCTTTAGCTCTCTTTGCACTCTTAGTAAGATGATGTCGGGGTGTGAAGTATTCTGAGATTTGAGAAAATTCCAGATCTTCTCCTCATAGAAGTTTCACTCATCTCTTCTCTTTATCTCGTTGTGATTTGCACGCAGTGATTACATCTTCTCTTAAACTTTGTTTTCCAAGAAGAAGAAAGTCTTATGAAGAAGTAGTCTTATTTTAATTAATAGTGCAGATTTGTTAATATGGAGAGTATGCAGAAATATATCTTCCTTGTGAAAGGTTTTAAAACTACTGATGAGGATAATGATCCCTTTGACTATCATCCCAATTCTACTATCATCCCAATGCTACCATTGTGAATTTGGAATGCGTATCTCCAGTAGCATTTTTCCATGTGTATGCATTTTTCCTTGGGATTAATCAATAGACGATATTTAGATAATTTGGATATTTTCATGTAGCAGATTGCAATAAAGTAGTTAGAGATCTATCGCATTAATTTTATGTTCTGGCATGGCATAGTCTCCAAGATAAATTATTGAATAAAATTAACAAGTTGCTAAAAATACATAGGGTATGATATCACTAAGGTTTAAAAAGAGAAAAAGAAATCTTATTTAAAAAAATATTCCGAGCTCCTCCTTTCTCTCAATCTCAAACTCTTTGATCATTTTAAATATGTTTCTCTGTGTCTCATCAGCACTGCACTGTTATTTCCATTTGGGGATCGGGGTGATGATCTGGTATTGCTCCCTAATGTCTTCCTGGATCCCTTCATCTGCATTCAGGAAAAATCAACAAAGACAGACTCGGGGAGGAGCCATAAAAGTGGGAGGATAAGAAGGAAACCAGCAATGCAGACAATGGTGTAAGGAGCAAAACCATTACTTCAGAAAAAGGGAAAGTGGGGAAAGGAGAGAGGAGCATGGCCACAGAATGGCTTGTCTGGACCAATGTGGACCTGGTCATTTTGATGTCTGGAGAGATATATTGCTTGTTTCTAAGCATTGTTCTTTAACCTTTCATCTGTATTTCTCTCAAGCTCTTTGTGCAGTAAACAGCCTTGCCTCCCACAACCCTCCTAAGCTTTCGTATCCCGTCATTCTCATGCACTTCATTGCAGACCTCGTATAACAAACAGTGAGGCTTCTGGCGTGGGGTGGAAGGATAACCAAAAGCATAATTTGGTGAGCTTAAAGTTGTTGGCCATTGCGGATTCTCAGTAACCACTGTGTGCCTTCAAGAACCTAAGCATCATTTGCATTTGCCTCTTTGTTTTCTGTAATAGTTATTTTTGTTTCTGGGCAACCAGTGGGACAGTATGGAGACCAGAAGAAAGCATGCTTCTTAAGCCGAAGGTCAGGGTTAAAGTGAGATTTCCAGGTTGTGTTTGTTTTTTTCTTCTAGCCCATTTCCTGTAGATGGGCAGGAGACGAGCCCTCAGACTAAGCTGCTTTGCTCAAGAATAAAAGTTACAGAGTTAGCCCGGACTTCCCTGATGATGTTTGTCTTGAGAACCTAACTGTAGAGGCAGGTGAAGGGCAAACCTGTGACTGCAGGAGAGGAAGTCGGGGTCTCTAGCACTAACACCTGTCGGCACTTTGTTTCTTCCCTCTGTAGCACACAGGGCCCCTTGCTTCTGTGGCTCTGTTTGTGGGGAGAGCCTCTGGAACAGGAACGCTCCGTCTAGACTGCAATGGAGGAGGGCAGGTGTTTCCAACTCCCAGCCTCTGTTCCTCTGCAGATTCCTGCTCATTCCTCCCTATGCCATTTACTGCAAACCGAGGCCTGAATAAAATAGGTGCTGCTCCATCACCCTGTTTATTTTTTAATACTTGCGCTGTGGTTATCAATATCAGGACACTTTGTGGCTCCACAGCATTTATTGAAAACTCTATTAAACTGGTATAAACTCAGACAAAATGCCAGGAGAATGATAAACTAGTGACATTTCTGAGTTTCTCCATAGAAAAGGTCTACAAAGGCTGCCTTTGGATGACTGCATGTCAGAAGGCCGATGTAGCATTGCTGACATCACAGGGGACTCTTTCAGGGAGGGGCTGTCTTATCTGCATTCTTAACTTTGGTAATACTTAGATTTTATTCAATAATGGCTCCTACAGTGAATACCACCTGAAGATGCTGGAAGTGTTGATGCAAGAGCCTGGCTTTGTCTTGTTTTCATCGACAGAGCTGGATCTAGCATGGCCAGAGAGCCTTCACCTCACACTTCAGTTGGACACGGAGGACTACACATAGACAGATGCCAACACAGTTCTTCCTTCAGCTGTTTATAAACTGGCACACTTAACTTTCTTCAGTGGCGTCTGTGGCATTTAGCATCAAGTAGGAAAGCTTAATGTGATATACGCAGAGCCCCTGCCTAACCTTGTATTTTATCTTCTATTGCTCTCCTCTGAAAACATCAGATCCACCCTATTGACTTAACTAGCAGATGTCTATATGGGTCATCGTCTCTGTAACCTAGGATCTTTTTAACCTACTAGAATGCTCTTCCACCAGCTCCATCTCTTTGTCATATTACTGCATACCCTTGAAGATTCTATCCATTTACTCTAAAGGCTTACTTTGCCTTTCTTCTCCCCCAGGTCTCTTAGCTGCAAGTGAAAGAACAGCAATCCTCTGTCTACAAAGAACACCTTGAATATCAGAGCCCTGTCTCATTGGATTACTGTCTCTTTCATAGCTCTAAAGCTCCTAAGGGCAGGGAATCTGTAGCCCTTGTTCTGATAACACAATAGGGCATTGAGATGTTTCACTGAATAAATAAGTGTTTCTATGTATTCATGTACTTGATCTCTGGGCTGTTGACTCTTTTTGTCTATTGATTTATGATAATTAATCATTTCTGCTAATGGGGTACCATGATATCCCAAGAAGCTTTTATTACCAACATTAATTTTAATTTTGAGATGAGTATTAATATTCCCCATCTATCTCCTGAAGTAAGAAAGGGAAAGAAGGGAAGAAAGAAATCAGATGCATTCCTGAGCCCTTGCTCTGTGCCAGGAATCTGCTAAGTGCTGTAAGATGTATATTCTAGGACAATATATTTTAGCCTCATTTTATACATTAAAACATATCAAAGTAGAGAGATGTTAAGTAACTTACCAAATGTCACACATACAGATAAATTGATAGAAGCTGATATGGCTGGTTGTGCACTTCTCCTTTATCCAAAAATATTCAAGAAACATTTGGTGAATATTTGTACATGGCATGCATGGAAATTCAAAAAGGTTTCAGCTTGCCTCTGAATACGAGGGGTAGACAGATGAGTCATGGATTGAAACATGGCCTCATTTATGCTATGCAAATGTATGCTCATAGTTCTGGAAGTGTCAGAAGTGAACCAACCTAAGTGGCACCCCTACTGGGAAGCCTGTTTTCAGCTTCACTCATCTGCAGCTGAGCTACAGGCCCTAAGTGTTAACAAGGCAGAAGAGGGTGAGAGGGCTTTCCAGACACAGACACAAGTATGTGCAAAGGCCTGAGGACCTCCCTTCCGCTCTGTGAAATTCAGTTCAAGAAGGGAATGTATTCTCTCAGTTACACATAAGGACAATATAAAGGTAAACAAGATACAGTCACCCTATTCCTTTCTTATATGGTTAAAGGACCCTGTACTAATTTTTTTCTCTCGTATTTATGGATAGGTTCTTTCTGAGTTCCAGAAGACCACTTCAATCTATCATATAGATATCATTATATATATATAATAGATGTGATATATATGTGTGTATATATATATATATATGATATTGACTAGTGTAAAGATGTTATCTATATGTTTATTGAGGAAATCTTTTTCTCTATGCTCTGGGAAATATAAATATTTTACTGATAAAAATGAGCACTGCCTTTTTGGAGCCGAGAGAAATTAGAGAGGCATTTATGCAAAGAGACCCAGCAAACCATTATGAGCCATGAGAGGGGCATGTTGACGGGGACAAGCTTGTTTCCAAGGCAATCTAGAAACACAGAGCAAAGGCGCCCAACACTTGGTGCTCCCTACAGGAAGTCAGACTTCCTGGCAAGAGATACTTGAAACTGTGCTGGAAATCTCAGTCTGAAAATAAAATCAACAGAACATTTTGGATGAAACTTGATCTTTATGCTGTTTTTCTTTGATTTATTATCATTTTTGAGCATTATTGAAACATAATTGACAAGTAGAGTTATATTGAAAGTATACAAGGTGATAATTTGATGTATGCGTATATAGTGAAAGGGTTTTCACAACTGAGTTAACACATCCCTCACCTCACATATTTACTTTTCTGGGCATGCCCGAGAACTCATAGCTTCTACTCTCTTAGCAAACTGCAATTAAAAAACACAGTATTATTAGCTGTAGTCACCATGTTATTATATATTAGATTCTCAGATCTTATTTATTTTATAAAAGAAACTTTGTGCCCTTTTACTATCCTCTCCCCATTTTCCCCTTCCCCTAGCCACCATCTGTCATCATCCTTGGCAAGTATAACAGTTGGTCTTAAAATGCCCAGAAAACCACCAAACTCCACAGTTCCAACCAATATGTATAAACGGGCTAGAGAATGACAGGCTGCGGTTCAGCTGTAGCAAAGTGCTTCTGCAAGATGTCTGGTCCGTGACAGGACTGTTGAAACCAGCACCTATGCAGACGTTTCGCGCTGTCTGGTGTCTGCTCTTGAGAATGCACCCGTGCCATAAAGTACAAGCAACAATAATTCTTTATAGTCTGTGACTGCAGATCTGGAGGTACTTCCAGACTGCAAGAAAGGGGTGAGCCCATCAGCAAATAAAAGTGGTTGGAAACCCTGTGGTTTGACTTTAAAGTTTTATTTTGCTGTTGTAGTTGTTTTACTACAGATGGGCAAAAATTCAGGCAGGATAAGGGAGTTGGTTAGGCCCAGCGGAAACAAAGGATTCTGTTCTGTACCTGTATCTTTTCATTAGTTAAAAAGAAGGAAAGGTCCCTTGAAACAACAGCTCCTGCCTTTAGAGATAACAAAAGATCTTAAGAGACTACTGCTTTCATTGATTTGGGGCCATGAGCACTTGTAACGATGCAACTGTATACAAAGTAATTATTTTGCCTCTCATGGACACTAACCAAGCAAATAGGTTTGCATGCTAGTTTCAACATCACCTTTCTCGGATACCAGCCTTCTCTTGGGAATAATAGGTGCTGTTCATTTCAAGGGAGAAACTCAAACAGCAGGCAAAGTAGAAGGTGAACAACATGTAACTACCCGGTGGTTATTTGCAGAAAGCAGTTAGCTCTTGAGGTTTCCAGTTTTAGGGTTGTGGGGGAGCTTGTTTTCTTTCTAATGCTCTTGATTCTGACCTCATCAGAAGAGGTCATCTATGATTCCAGCAGTGCTTCTGCATAGGAAGTGGGGAGCCCCTGTCCCTGGACAAGCCGTTGCTGCAGTGTTAACTGAAATGGTGGTGAAAGTGTTACTGTCTGCCTGTGTTCCTATTCTGATGATGTGAAATATCCAAGGGCATGCCCCTGTCTCTTTGGGGGAAATTATAGACCCTTATTAGGATATTTCTGCTTCCTGAGAGAAGAAAGAAGGTTTTAATGTTTGAGCATAGCCTGAATTCCAGGCCATCTATCAATCAGAGAAAACTTACTGACAATGATAATAAGGCCTTAAGGAAACTCATTTTTTTTTTTTAAATGAAGAGAACCTAAGCTATCTAGGTTTCCATCTTTGAGCTGGGAAAATTAGTTCAAGTAAGAAGAGTTTTGAGAATGCCCTTAGGACAATGATTAATTTATCTCAAAGAGCTAACAGACCATTTTTATGTCCATTATATGCCTGTTCCTTCCTCCCTCTATTCCTTCCTTCCTTCCTACTTCTCCTTCCTCCCTTTCTTCTTCATCCTTTCATTCATTTACTCCTTCCTTCTTTCATTCAACATTTAACTATTATTGCTCAAGCACTATGTATAGAAATACATCTCCAGTAGCTCTCAGTTTGGGTGTGTGTGTGCATGCTTGTGCATGGTGGGGAAGGGGCTGCTTTTATCTGGGGAAAGACACAGAAGTCATTTTAACAAACCGTTACAGGATTTATAAAAAATAAATATTTGCTGGTAGAAGGAGATAATTTTCCCAGAGTGACTGAGAAATATGCAACAGGGGAAGTGACTTTCAGTTGGGTCATCAAGTAAGAATCAAAGAAAAATTAGGTGAAACTGGAGAAGAGCATTTCAAGCTGAAGACAGAAACTTCCTGAGGCTTACCAAGGGGTAGGAAGTGAATGGGTGCTTTTGAGGAATCTCATATCTTTCCATTGTCAGGAGGTAGGGCAGCAAAAGTGAGATGGGGCCCACTAGCTGGGGCTTGGGAGCCACTCTGAGCCCTGACTGTGGGGAATGTTTTAATATATTTGTATTTTCTCACATGGATTTGATGGCTGCACTCAGTGGCTCAGGGCAGGCAGAGGTGCTACTTTTGAGGCATGTGATTATTTCCATGAAGAAAAGAAGCAAATGAACTGAAAGTTCTGCAAATCCCAATGAAAGCAAATTATAGATGGTCCCAAGTTCAATTCACCTTCCTGTACAGAAGTCTTAGAGAGAGAGTATGATCGCCCACATTATTTATGTAACAGAATTATTATTTTCTATTTAGCATGCCTCTCTGTAAGAATAAACTGCATAATACATACCTCCAAGGCATTTTTAAATAGACTTTTATTCTGTTTACACATACGGCTTTAGCCATCGCTGTATTTCCCCCTAACACTGGTTCAACAATACAGAGAATGGTCATTTTTGCTGTAGTGGCCACTGCACACACATTGGTTGGGCCACTTGATTCTCCACAGTGCAGAGGGTAACAGTAGGTAGTTCTGCAAATTTTAAATGAGAGAATTAATAGATCAGTTGGCTATGTAATCACTATTCATGTCACCCCAGTAAAACCACCTGCCTTGCATCTGCCCGATAAGTCTGGAAAGTTTAATATACCATCAGTGAAATTGGTGCAGGAGAGCGCATGCCGTGTGTGGACTTATTTGAAAGGCTGAGCTAATAACACACAGTATCTTTGCTAGAATCGAGCCTGGCCTTCACCAAATAAAGGTTTCATTATTGTTTTTATGTGAAGTGGAAATTTTGCTGTCAGGCTTTATAAATAAATGCAATAGATGTGTTCCCAGGAGGGTGGCTTTTGAAGCCTGTGGACATGAATGGTGTGTGGGCTCAACTGCATTTCTCTGAGGCACGTGTGAAGTCACTGAGGCTGATGTTCCTTTTCATGTTTCTTCACCTTTTTCAGGTCTATGATGGGATCAAACAAGGAACCAGATCTTGTGCATCTTGAGGCTAGAACAGTGGACGGCCGTAAGTACATCCAGTTTTCCGTGATGTTCACAGTAATGTCATTTTCATAACCATGTCTGTGTTCAAGAAGGTCATTGGCAATAATCCAAGTCATCTGGACATGAGGACTTTTCCTTTTCTTAGTAATTCAGCATCATCTTAATGATTTTTGACAACTATCATTCAAAGTCAAGGTGGTTTTCTTTCCAGGTAATGAGAACATTGAAAATTTCTTATTTCAGCTGTGTTTTGTTGTTGTGGCTGCTGTTTTGTTTTGATTGGTTTTCCCAGTGTCATTTTATCAGGTGGCCTCTAGGCAATGCCTCCCTGTCTTGTTTGGAGAAACACAAGGCACTTAGGAAGCACAGGTGAGGAGAGAATCATCCTGTGTGTCCCCACGATAAGCATCAGGAGGGGACAGTCTGCTGAGTCAGTTGCTCACCTTTGGTGTTCAGAACAGCCCTAGTTGGGCCATTGGTAGGGAAGGACTAGAGTTCATATGGAGATTGTAGCATTAGGTACATGATATAGAGGAAAGTGAGGTGAAAATCCAGAATTTAAACCATGTCTGAAAAAATCAAAAATCTGTTCACTAATTGTGTGATCTTGAAAAATCTGCATAAGCTCTTTATGCCTTAGTGTCTTCGCTGTAGATTAAATAAGTTAGCAATGATGTGCCCTGTAGTAACTGACATCTACTGAGCACTCATCCTGAACTTTATACACTTTATCCCAAGGAATCCTCACAATCTGGAGGTTGTCATTCCCCTTTTGCAGATGTGGAAACTAAGTCACAGAAAGCATTTTTTACAAGATTTTATTTATTTATTTTTAGAGAGAGGGGGAGGGAAGGAGAAAGAGAGGGAGAGAAACATCAATATGTGGTTGCCTCTTGCGTGCCTCGTACTGGGAACCTGGCCCACAACCCAGGCATGTGCCCTGACTGGGAATCGAACTGACAACCCTTTTGTTCACAAGCCCACACTCAATCCACTGAGCTACACCAGCCAGCGCAGAAGGTTTAAATAACATATATAAACAGCAACAACATAAGTTTCCCTCTCTTTCTTTGGTCCTAAGGATCTCCACAAGGTCTAAGCTTTGACCAGGACCCACCAGACCTAAGAGTGGGCACCAAAGGTGAAAACAACAATGGCAAAGGGAGAGTGTATAAGAAAAAGGGATGAGGAGAGAAGAGATGAGGGCAAAAAGAGGTCCCAAGTGCAGAGGAGAGAGAGAGAATGGACTGTCCACAGCTACCACAGAGCAGTGACTGTTAGAGGTTGTCCAGCACTGAGCCAGAGAATGATAATCTAATTATTCAGAGAATCCCTGTTTCAATATCAGAAATATTCCTCACAACTCAAAAGCTTCATCATCACTGGCACTGTGCCTGCCGACTTGTCCTCAGCTCTTCCAAACACAGAGGCCGCCATACGTGCACTTTACCAGCTGACAACCCACAGAGGGTCACCGCTTACCTGTAGCCCAGACCCTTCAGAAATGACAGGCACTTCACTACTGTGCACACACTGTGCGACCTTTCATCTCTAGAGGTTTTGCTTCCTGTTTGGAGAATGACTGGACTCTTTGGCTGAATCAGTGGAAGGATGGGTCAAGGTCCAAGCTGGCCATCGCCTTCCTCCTTTATGAATTCAGGCAGGGCAGCTGTGTGTCATGTCACATGCCCCGCACTGTGCCCACTGCAGAATGAGCTCAGCGGCAGAGCTCCAGTCTCCAGTGGGGTGGACAGACACAGCTCCACTGCCCTGGAGCTGCTTATGTCATCTTGGATCCCAAGGTTCGCTTCTTACTACACAATAGCCAGCGCAGTCTTTTCCTAAGGTAAAAGCAACCATGTCATCTGTTTAGAGCTTTGATTTCCTTCCCATTGTTCTGGGGATAAAGAGCAAAGTTCTCACCTTGACCTATAGCTACAGCATAAGCGGGTGCCTGTCTATTTCCTCAGACTCATCTCACTCTGTCCTCTCCTCGTTCCTTGCCTGCAGGCCCTTGAGTTTGCTTTTAATTATTGGAACATAGAGGGTTCTAGGACTTGGTTTAAGGCTCGGATACCTGCTGTTTCCTCTGCCTGGAATACTCCCTTCCTCTTCTCCAATTAATTCAGTGTAATTAATCACTGTGAAGTGGTTCAAATTTCAGGTGAAGCATCCAATTCTATTTTTTTTACTTTTTATTTTGAAATAATTTTAGACTCATGTAGAAGTAGCAAGACGGTAGAGCTCCCCTGTACTTTTCACCCAGTTTTCCCCACAGATAGCATCCAATAAAACCATAGAATTATAACAAAATCCAGGAAAGTATCATTTCTTAGGGGAAGTCTTTCCTGAACTCCCAATGTAAACCAGTTTCTCAATCTCTTTGCTTTCATCCAATTCTATTATTTTTCTTTATTGTGCTCATCTCGGTTTGAAATTACACATTCCATTTATATGATTATTTGATCACAGCTTTTTCTTTCCACCAGTCAGTGCTGTGGGGGCAGGGGCCCTGTGCACCTTTGTTCAATAGTCTGTCTGCAGCACATGCCACAGTGTCCACATGTACTGGAGATGAAGCGTAATGCGTATTTGTTCAATGAATGAATGCGTAGTTGACCAAGTGTCAGGGTTACAAACTGGCTGCCTAACCTCACTCACAAGGTTGCCTGAAACTTGTAGAGTGCTGCATTTCAAACTTTAACATGCATGGGAGCCACACGGCGCCCTTGTTAAAATGTAAATTCTGATTCAGGAGGGACCCAACAGTCTGCATTCCTACCAAGCTCCAAGGTGAAGCCAATGATGCTGGCCTGTGGAATATGCTTAGGGTCAAAAAGTCTCATAATAAAAACTAATAAAAAAGCTTTAGGGTCTGTCTCCCATGACTACACTCCTTGTTTGAAAAGCTCCGGATGGACTTGGTAACATCCTAGATTGCTTTCATTTTGAGCTTTTGGGGCTGCTGCTGCTTTCTGGCCTGTGGCATGTCGTGCACATAACCCCACATCCTGAAAACAGCAAGGCCATCTCTTTCCCTGATCTGCACACTTTTTCCCACCCATCATTATTCCCGTGTCCCCTGCAGGCATGGTGGTTGATCATGCCCAACTGTCATCTCAGGCTCAGCTTACACAAGGCATGAAATATATCAGTTCTAATTTTATTTATTTTATTTTACTTTTTTTGCAAAGGCAGCATCTTCAGAAACTATCCAAGAGTGAAAATTCAATACAGGGATTTAATTTGAAAAGTTATCCCTGTCAAAACAAAGCAGAAAAAGAAATCACCTACCAATTGAAGTAAAGGATCTAGGCATAACGTCTGACTTGAGTGTAAAAAATTGAGATTTTCCTTGGTATCATGTCCACCTTCCTTCTCCCTTCCTCTCTCCTTCCCTCCCTGTCTCTCTTTCTCTCCATCTGTCTCTCTAACTGAGTAACCACGGCTCCTAGTAAAAGAAACAGAGAGGAAGGGAGGAGGAAAGGAATGGATTCAGAGAGCTCAGAGTGTACAGAAACGGGTTAGCAAATGCAGGTGAGAATGTACAGGTTTTTCAAAATTAGACTCCAGGCTGTTCAGTGGCTCCAAGAATTTCAATATTTATCTGTTATCTCTGTCCCCATCCCCTGGTTGAAATCTCTCTCGTTTCTCTAACTCTTCAGTGTTATTTAGTATTAAGGTTAACTATATGGAATCCATTGTTTATATTCTAGGTCATACATCTTGTAGGAATATATGCAAAAGTAGTATGATATGAACAGAGTTCTTTTTTTCCTCTGATTTTTATGGGTTTAGGAACTTTGTATCCAAGGCACTGAGACACTTGACAGAGGAAAAATCCCTCAGTAACTTATTTGGCTCATCCCTGTGGGATGGGTTGCAAATGCTTATCTGGATTTGTTATTCAAAGTTTAGTTTTCGTCTCATATCAAATCTCCCTAGATGACATTTTATAATTACTGTCTGTTTCATTTGAAGTCTCATATTGAGGGGAGGTAAGCTCTGGGAAGCTCTAGCTCTTTGAAGGTCTATGACTGGCATAGATGTTTCTTGCCAATTGTGCTGTGAAACCTGGATGTATTGTAGTTTATAATCGTGACAAGGATGCCATTCTTTCCATATTAACTCTGCTTTGGGAGGCAAGCTAAAGAGAGCAAGCTTAATTACAATCAATCACTGGAGATAATATTGGGAAATTTTAAACACATTTATTGAATGTGGCACTTGTTATTGGCCCCGACATGCAACTGAGGACAGGCCCTCATCCAGGAAACAAAGTTTTATTGTTACAAATCACGTGTGTGTGTGTGTGTGAATGTGTGTGGATGTGTACACACCCACACATTGTACATTAAAACTGCTACCCAGTACATCAAAACAGTGAAGAGAAAACCTACATTCTATTGATGTACCTAATGTAGGCACATTTCTGTACGTGCATGTAATGTACATGGATAGTTACAGAGAAAACGGTGATCAAACTGTTTGATTAAAAGCTCTGTAGCCCTGGCTGGTGTAGCTCAGTGGATTGAGCGCAGGCTGGGAACCAGAGGGTCATGGTTCAATTCCCCGTCAGGGCACATGCCTGGGTTGCGGGCTGGGTCCCCAGTGAGGGCCATGTGACAGGCAACCACACATTGCTGTTTCTCTCCCTCTCTTTCTCCCTCCCTTCCCCTCTCTCTAAAATAAATAAATAAAATCTTTAAAAAAATACGTTTAAAAAAAAAAAGCTTTGTAAAAACGTCGTATCTGATTTAATGTTGGTTCCGTGTAGAAACCGTAGCTCAGAGCCTGGCACGTTTAATGTCTGTTGATGTAATAAGTGTATTTGTGTGTCACTGTATAGGCATGAGGTTTTTAATAAAGTGGGGCCTTTAACCATAGGGTCTGGGGAGACGTGAGGCTGGTGGATGAGCATAAAAAATTCACTGACTCCCTGAAATTTCATGCCACATATTATGTATGTGTATGTGTGTGTGTGATTTTGGAAAAAAAGAGCACACATTTTACCAGAATTCTTCCCATGACAATCACATATGGATGTCTAGTTCTGTATCTAGTTCTGTGCTCATCTGTAAACATCACCTTGTAAGAGGACCAGTAGTACCAAGTTGGACCTTTCTCCCTTCTGGAAAGGAAAAGTGGGACTGGTGCCTTGACTGTTCCCATACTGGTGGTGTTCCATGTGAGCAGGGACAAAAGACAGAGGACAGTTTCTGGCCTCAGGGTCTATTTGCATGAGTAAGTAACCCTGTAACCACTTGCCCAAGGCTTTCACCTCTTTCACTGGGGAAAAACAGCCCTGGCCCTTTAACCAATTGTGGAAATACTGCTCAAAACTCTTCCTGAAAGGAACCTCAAAAAAGAATTTCACAAGTTGAAATCAAGGGACACTCACACCTTTATGTAACCATCGTCCCACTAATGCTGGCCTTGGGTGAGAACCGGGCACCTCCCGTCTACTCCCCGTTTTCCAGCCCTCCCGGCTGGTCTCCACTCACAGGAGCAGCAGCGGCATCGGGACCTGGACAGGGTGAGAACTGCCGAAATGAACACGGTGGGGAGGTGACAGGCCCTCATGTCTCACCAGTCCTCAGCGGATGAGCAACGGGATGTTTTGAGATTTTACTCGAAGCATAGATTACTTTTATAGCAACAAGAGTAGCAACAACAGTAAAGAGGAGAAGCAGTACTCAAGTGTATCCAGGGCTGACACAGATAAATGCGTATGCGCGTACACATACGTGCACACTCACAATGTCCACGTCATAAAACCGTTATGCCAAATGCAGTGTGAGTGAATACAATAGCAAGTTAACGATCTTGTCATGTCAGCACATGTAAATTTAGCCACTTCTTGGGGAGTCCCTACATAGATCCTCACTATACAGGCGGTAGAATTTAGTCAGTCACTATCTTGTTAACAGATATATAGACGTTTGGCTGTTTCAGATGGTGCTGGCACGCTGCACAGACACACAGGCTCCTTATTTGGTTAGTGAGCGTTCAAACGTACACAAGCAGCAAGCACTGTAGAAAAAGAAATTGCCGAAACCCTGGGTTTGAGAGAGCGTGTATTTTAAAGCTCCTAGGTGTTGTCACGTTGCCTTCTGAAATAGTTGCGGCAAGGTGAGCTCTCTCAAGACCAGAATGTCGGTGCTTGCAAGCCCTTCATCACCTGGGATATCATGACAGGTTTTGTTAAACGTAATCCGTCTACTGAGCAAAATGCATGGCATTATCCTTATTGTTTTAATTTGCATGCATTGAATTTGGAGTAAGGTTAAGAAATTTTATTTTATTTTTTTTCTTGGCTATTTGTATCTCCTCTCCAAGGAACCTTCAAAAGATATCAAATTCTTTAATGTTCTGGATAAGATTGACACTTTGGCATTTATGTAAAAATCGAAAAATACCAAAGCTGCCACCCCCACCACAGCCATCAGTAGGTGCAAAATGACAATATTAGACCCCCATGTTTGAGAGCCACCGTTTACTTTCTTTTGCAGTCAGTTAATGTATTCATGGCTTCCAGGGAAGAGGTTAGAAGTTCCTGCCCAACTGCAGACTCCGATGGCTCCCCAGCACTTGCCAGCACACTGAACAAATACATCCGCGCCTCTCTCCTCTGATCCTCAAATCAAGCATCAGGGGTGAGCTAGTTCAGGGGCACCTGGAACTTGGCTTTTCTCTCTAGCAATGCCATTCTGACCCTGTTTTTCATACTGCAAAAGTCTCTAGGTTTCAGCTACTCCTGATTTCCACTTGGCCTCTCTGATTTAGTAGCATAGATACAACCCTGAAAACCAACCAGAAAGGCTTGAAAAAAGGGAACACGGGCCTCCACACCCAGCAATGGAAAACCGGAGGGTGACAGCGCAAGCACAGGCTAGCGGGGCAGCTCTCAAGACCAGGTCTTCGTACCAGTCTGTGCCCCCCGCGCCCCACATCCTGTGCATCTACCATCTGTGCGGAGAGGGGTCTGTGCCCTTGGGTCCCATTCTGAGGGTAGAGGACAAAGGTGCACAAGAGAAACGTGTCATCCCCTGGATGTAACTCCAGGATGGTGGTCTAGGTTTCTGTTGGGCCCTCAGGAGCCCTAGGACACAGCAGCACCAGTCCACACCACCTGTGTGTAGCAGCATCCAGGTGTTTATAAATGCCTAATGCTTCTGACTTCTGCTTTAAAAAGAAAAATGTAAAGACAAGGGCAGCCTCATAAAGCTCGTGGCACTCAGACATGTCCTTCCTTTACCCTGCATGCTCCCAGGCACCAGTGACGCTATTACTATGCATTATATTCCTATCATTTGCCTGGAGATGCTGCAAGGGATACTTTTCCGCTGCATGACTTACACCACCAACTCTTGGAACTAGGCCCTCGTGTTATTGTGCTCATTCTAACTATGAGGAAAACGTGGCCTACAATGATTAATTATTTTTGACATTGCTTTGGGGCTAGGATTTGAAGCCAGGTCTGGCTCACTCCAGACCTATTATTCATTCAATAAATATCGTGGTAGGAGCTCTTCTAGGCATGAATGACGGATAGTAAAGGGCATTGCAAAGTCCCTGGTCTCATAGAGTTTACCTTTACTTAGGGGGGACAGATTGTACACAAATGCATAATGTCAGGTGGTGATAAGTTCTAGAAAGAAAAAAGAGCAGAGGAATCTCTGGTAAGGTGAAATTTGAGATTTTAGCCAAGTCCTTATGGAAGTAAGGGAGAGCACTCTGTGTCTGCCTGGTGGAAGAACACTCCAGACAGATGGAGCAGCACATGCGAAGGATGTGGAGTATGGGCACGCTTGGCATGGTTGAAGTATAGCAGGCCAGCCGGGTGGCTGGAATAGAGAGGGGGCAGGGAAATGTGTCATTTGTCTTTGTTTATCCCACTGTGGAGGGCAAGGATTGTGCCTTATTGATCTTTGCTGAACAACTACCACAGTCTGAGTGTGATACTCAGTGTTGAGGGCACTAGGAAGAGAAAGTTACGGAGTTAATAAATAGTGAAATGAACCTACTCACATTTCTCAGAGGCAGTTCCTTGAACCGACTCTTTGTCCTGAAATCACTCATATGACACGTGAACACCTCTAAGTAAATGTGCATCCCTCTCTCAAAAAACCCTGGAGAAGGAATTCTGTGCATTTTCTTGGCAGTGCACTAAACTGCTTTCAGAATCTTCCTCCCTTCTTCCTTCCTTCTCTCCTTTCCACTTGTATTCATTCACGCTTTCCTTCCTTCTTTCTTACTGCTTGTCCTTCTCCCCCCCCCCCCCGCTTTGTCTCTGTCCTCCCACCTCTTTTTCTTTGTAAACCGAATTTGGAAAGTTATTGGAACAAATGTACTTCTCAGTTTTTCATGACTGGGTGTGACCTGATGATGGAACACTTCATATCTTTTCCTTTTTTTATAAAGAACATTTTGTTGTTTTTTTTTTAAGATTTTATTTATTTATTTTTTAGAGAGGAGGAGGAAGAGAGAAAGTGATGGAGAGAAACATCAATGTGTTTACTTCTCTCATGTGGCCCCCACTGGGGACCTGGCCTGCAACCCAGACATATGCCCAGACTGGGAATCGAACCTGTGACCTTCTGGTTCACAGGCCAGCATTCAATCCAGTGAGCCACTCCAGCCAGGGCACTTTGTATCTTTTCTTCATTTAAACTGCATTTCTAGTGTGGCCCCAATACCTGCCCGCATACCTCTCCTGGGACACACTCACCACACTGCATGGGAACTGGTGAGTGACTTTTCTTTTCATTAAATTATTATGCCCTTTTGTTCTTTTTTACATCCCCAAGCCCTAGCCCTGTGGTTGGCAAAAAAAAATATATATATATATATATATGTGACCCCAGAATTTTCTCTGTAGTAATCATGGCCTCCTGAATATCCAAAGGCTACCAATAAAAGACAACATTTAGAAAGTTACACTAGACCAAAATCAAGAGATTTCCTAGAAGGAAGCACCTCCCCATTCCAAAGGAGAATATTTGAGTATGTAATTTTTCCAGAAATTTCTTGTCCTGTATGTACTTTTTCCAGGGCTGAGGCTAGAGCCTCACTTTTGAAGATCTCAGTTTCTAACTGGTACCTTCCACAGAAGGCTCTGGAACCTTGATGGGAATGAAGTCTATATGAGCACAAGTGTGTTGACACATGTCTCCACACATGTGAGTGTGTGAGTGTGTGTTGGGTGGTAACATTTAATAAGAGGGTTCTAAAATAAATGACAGAACAATAGAAAAGACAAAAGGAAGATTTATCTGTGGAGGTACGTTCTTTTAGGTTGAAAATTAATGGGAAATGGGGGAAGCTTGAAAGTGCTTATGCTTGCCTGCATAGTTTATGGTTTTGTTTCAAATTAACCTTTTACAACATTAAGGCGTGTTAAAGGACTTGATGCTAACTATTTGTTGAATGATGGCATCAATGGATAGAGTCCTGGAGATCTGTGATGTATAGTATTTGCTCTGTCATTTACATGTGGGCTTCTACAAATCTCATCCCTAAGTCTGGAGTTCTTCACCTGTGAAAAGTACCTCTTTCTCAGTGTGTTGGCAAAGTTATAAAAGAGAAAGTGTGTGATCCACTTAGCGCAGTTCCTGATCCAGAGAAGAGGTGGTCTGGCCATGTGGAAGGTTACTGCTACCCCTGCTGTTGATGATATCAGTGAAGAAATGCAGGGAGGGAGAGGTCTGCTGAGTCTCAGGAAAAACTTCGCAGAAGGCCCAGGAAGTATCTGGACAGGGTAACAGGACAGGAAAAGGCAGTTCACACTGCGGGAACTCTCTGAGTGCACACACGGTCTCTACGCTGTTTAGACATAGCAGAAGCCCTGAAGACACAGACTTGCCAAAACATCAGAGAGCTTTGTTTGTCTGGGCGGGAAGGGGAGGAAACAGGTTTTAAGGGGCCAAGTATGGTAAAGGCCTGTCAGATGTTAAAGCAATCGTGTGGTTTTTAACATCCTTTTTTTTTAGTTCTAAAAGTTTAATAACCTTCATTATATAGAGAAAGTCTGAAGCCCAGCTTGGTAAGTGACCTTCTGAGAGTCACGCAGCGTGTCAGAGACGGAGGTAGGACCTAGACCATCGCCGCAGCAGGAGGGAGAGCTTGCGGGACAACAGGGCTGTGGACTGGCCGGCCCTGAGTTCTGGGCTCGAAGGCGACTTCCGCATCCTCCTCGCAGCCCTGGTTGTTTTCCAGTTCTGCCCTGTCCAGAATATTTGCTGTCTAGTAATTATACAAGGAGCATATTTTTCATGGTCTCTTTAAAAATTACCTTAAAAAACTTTAACCCAAGTCAAACATCAGCCATTAAGAAAGATCATGTCTCAGTAGAAAAACCTGTAATACACATTATAGCCAGTTCCCCTGACTTATAGGGAGCAGTGCCAGTGATTGAGGAGGGAGGATTTCAGTAATGACCATGGACACCATTATGGGAACACAGTCCAGCCAGGTGCCGGACTGAACACCTTCATGCCTCAGCTCTTTGGCCATCACAGCCCCTGGCAAGAGGGTTCTTCTTTATTCCCACTTTACTTGTCCAGATTTAAAGAGGTCATTTGATTGCTTGGGTTTACCAAGCAAGCAGGCTTCAAGCTTGCATTGACCACCGCTTCCCACCACCCTGTTCCTCTGCTCAAAGCCTGGCCTTTTCAAGGCAGCTTCCTTTCTCTCCATCATCACAGATTTGGGAGGATGGGGATTCCTTTATTCCAAACAGCAGCTGTTGCAGAGTGAGAAAGCTGGAAGAGAACAGCCCTGTGTCCTAATTACCTATGGCAAGGAAAACATCTGTGTGGGGAAAGTAATGCAATTAATTCTCAAGTCTAGCAGTTGCATACATTAATTCACGTTAATTAATGCCAAATTACAAGATGCTTCCTATGGTATCACATCATACACTCCCCGGAATTGAATATGGAAAGAGTTCATCATACTTAATGCTATTACAGCCAGCCCAGAGGGAGTGAGACTGATTGGTCCCTGGCTATGAAGTGCAGCCAGGAGCACTTCACCAAGGGCAGGCGGCGCAAAACTGAGCCTTTTCCTCCTGCTCCAAGTTCACTTGGAGCCACTCTGAGCAAGAAATTTGTTCCAGGCCTCTTCCTGGGGCTTTTTTTGTGTCACCCAGTTGTACATTTTGTACAGGCAGTCCCGAGAACAGGCTCATTGTACAGCCCCTCCTCGGTATGGGGAGGGGAGGGGGGGAGGGAATTTGAGATGGTTCTCTCATCTTGTGAGATGGGTCTCCCAAGCCCGCCAGGATCCCCTGCCCGACCCAGTTGAAGGGTGCTGACCAGAGATCTGCATGCAGATTGTTCATCTCTTTCACATCGCTGCCACTACACTATTGTTGACATCTCATATATAATACATCTTTTATTCATTTTTTCCTGTGCAAACACACATACACAGATAGCTATATATACATCTGGCACCAAATTGGGTCCATATGCACATATTTTGGTAACCTACTTTTAAGAAACTTTTATTTTGGAATAAATTTAGATAAACTGAAAAGTTACCGAGACAGCACAGCTTTACCCGGCTTCCCTCATGTCAATGTCTTATACAGCCATGGTCTATTTTTCAAAACTCAGAAATGAGCATTGATGAAACATTATTAATTGGTCATCTCTTTGTGTAATATAAAGTATATTAAGCATTTCTATAAATCCTTATTTACTCTTTAGAAGTGAGATTTTTTTTTAAGATTTTATTTATTTTTAGAGAGAAGGGAAGGGAGGGAGACAGAGAGGGAGAGAAACAGCAATGTATGGTTGCCTCTCACATGGCCCTCACGGGGACCTGGCCTGCAACCTAGGCATGTGCCCTGACTGGGAATCAAACCGGGACCCTTTGGTTCCCAGCCCGCGCTCAATCCACTGAGCTACACCAGCCAGGGCGGAAGTGAGATTTTTTTTTTATAGCAGCTCCTTAAAAGAGCTCCCTCACTCTTTATGTACTGGAACTGGGTTTAAATGCCCCTTCCTAAACCAACCTGTGGCGAGGAAGTAGGAGGACCTTGAGTGGGCATAGACCAGAAGGACTGATCCTTGAATACAGGAGCTTCTATCACATGGAGAAAGGAGGAGCAACAGAGTTGGAGAGGAAGGGAGGAACGGGCATTGGGCAGGTCACCAACACCACCTGATACAGATATACATCTGGAGGACTCAAATTCAGTTCAACCAGTCTTTTTAAGGACCTACTGTATGCACCAGACTGATCTAATCATTGTGAAAGTGAGCAAAAGAGAAAACAGGAGTTTTATCAGTGTTGATGATAACTGACATTTGTAAAAGTTTGAGTTTCAATACACTTAGCATATGTATCATTTGTTTTCATTAGTTCTTACAGCCAAACTACCACATAGTTGACACTGCCATCCCCATTAGGGATGAAGGTGGCAAGACTTAGGAAGACTAAATGATTTCCTTTGAACTCTTCAGCTAATAAGTGACCACACCAGAACTCAAGCCCAGGTCTCAAAGTTGCCAATTTTCATTGTTTCTATGACCCCGAGTTACCTTAAAAAAACAAACAAACAAACAAAAAAAACCCCCAGAAGTCAACTGGAAGTTGTAAAAGGGTCTGGTGGAGTGTGGAATTGTGAGTTGGAGTTTTTGTGTGCTGTGGGGAGAACCATTCTGGAAAGGATTGAGTCCCAGGAATTGTCTTCAAAAACAAAGATCTTGATTTATGCCCTAAAGTGGAACTGCTAGAATATCTGAAAAGTAAGACAGGGAAGGGTACGTAGAGGGCTCTTCTTTAGTTTATCATTGGCAGTGATTTCCATAGGCCTAGGTGGGTTAAAGGACTTGAGAGCTATCCCCATTTGTCATTTCTACATATGGCAGCAGATGGAGAAGGTTGTGGGCAGAGCCTGCATCTATCACTCTCCTAAAAGCTTATCAGCAAAGAACATCAGTGATTGTTCAGATGGGGCAAATGTGCTGGCCGCCCCTCGTGACTCTCCCGGTAGAATACAAGGATACCCAGGTTCCTTAAGTAAAGGTGATCCTGGAAATTTCCTTAAGGGAAACTAGTGAATCCTTATGTTCAACTCTATGATATCCTCAGAGCAAACTCACCATTCAGCCCTGATCGGTGTGACTCAGTTGGTTGGGCGTCATGCTCAGAGCTAAAGGTTGCCTGCTCAGGGCACATGCCTGCATTTTGGGTTTGATCCCCGAAAGGCAACGGATCGGTGTTTCTCTCTCACACTTTCACATCGATGTTTCACTTCCTCTTTTTTCTTTCCCTGTCCCTCTTTCTAAAAATAAATAAATAAATCAACTCACCATTCATTAAGCATCAAAAAGTGTAAAATAACTTCCTTTTTCATTCTAAAAGATACATTACCACAAAGAGGCATGTTTCAATGGCTATTTATGCATTGTCTACTGTGCATCAGGAAAGGGTTAGAACCTAGAAGTACAGCAGTGAGCAACAATGGAAAAGAGGTCAGTCCCTGTCTTCATGTAGATCATATTCTCATGTGGGGAGTCAGAACTAAACAATGAACAGAGTGAAGAGTAAGTGATAAATTTCATGAAGGGAATTTACAGAAGAGTGTAAGATAGTAAGTAATAATGGAAGATCCTCAGAAGTAACAGTGAGCTGAGATCTAGAACCATCTTTTGGAACAACCTGAAGAGAAGCATTTTAAGTAGAAAAAATACAAATAAAAAGTCTCTGAAGTGGTAGAAATTGGCAGCTTTCTGAATGTAAAGTAGAACAGATTAGAAGAATCGCCGGGAGTGAAGAGTTTAGCATAAGAGGAGGTTGAGTTGGTGTGCAGTGGTGGGTCTAAAGCCAAGGGGGCAAACGGAGTTTTACGTAAGGCAGTGACATCTGAATAGTAGAGAGGGCAGCATAGTTGTGGTTGAAAAACAGGGACAGCCTCCCTGATACAATATACATCCAACAGAGATCAAATTTGCTTAAGAGTTACTATGATATGTTTATCATCTGCTGTAGAATCTCAGGCGAGAATCTAGGTCTTAATCTACTCATCTATAAAATGAGAACAAAGTTTTTGACTTGAGAATCCCTTCTCTTATTCTGTTTCACTTCTAACTAGTAGTAGATGAAAAGCCTTTATCTTGACATAGAGCCTGATTATTTGTAACAGCAGCACTTCTGGCGTCTGATGATTGATGACTGCAGACAGTGTACGTTTCCCTCTTTGTTAATCCCAGGTCATAGTGCGGAGGTGAAGCCTACTGAGAAAAAAATACTATGAAAGCACAAGTATTATTGCCAGCTTTTGAAAATCCTTTCACTCGGTTTAGAAGGGGAAAAATGAATTAACGAGAATTAGTGTTCTAGGATGGCAGGAATGGGTCGAGGCAGACAGCAGTGATGGTGTTGACAGTGAGTCAATTCCGGACAGCAATTATAAAACTAATAATGATAATAATGTGGTTAACAAAGAACGTGAGGTTTGTCTAAAGACTTGGAGTTAGCAAGGAAAACAGAAAATGCCCACTGTGATTCTCATACTGTATGCATGGAACCCCGCCCCCCTTTTTTTCCAGATTCACAATACCTGACTTGCCGAATGCAGAACTGCACAGAAGCCAACAGAAATAAGCCTTTCCCAGGCAACATTGACCCAGACTCCTTGATCGTCCAGGATGATTATGTGTTTGTTCAGGTATGAAAGATGCACTTCTACTGATTGTCTCAAAGCCATTTTCCCATTTTTTTCCCTAAGTCAGCCCTTTTCGCCTGCTTCCTCTCTCTTAAGAGAGAGAGAGAAAAAAAAAAAAAAAGCATTATCTTTTCAACAAAAAGAACATTACCAAGTATCAAAGCTCCTATACTAAGAGAATATTAATTAGTTCCTTTGGGCCTCGGGGGGCCAGGGGGATCTGCTCAGAGCGCCAGGTTGTCTTCCAAAGGATGTACAGTTCCATTCATCCCCCTCATCTGCATTCCCAAGGACCCCATCAGCCATCAGTGGGGCTGAGCAGAAATATCAGTGTCTTCCTATCAGGAGAACAGTCAGCCAATCAGCCTCCTCCCTAACGTCTACCTTAAAAATAGAGAAACAGGTGGGAACAGGAAGCTGTGGGGTGGCTGGAGGTGGTGGGAGGCAGAGAAAAGGTGGTGAGTAATCAGCCGTTATTGTCATGCCCTGACTGTGATCAGGATAAAGAGAATTTAGATGAGATGTATTCAACAGGGTTTTCACCTCCTAAGAGAAACAGTTTAGGAAGCCCAGGTTTCATGTGCATGCTTGCATGCTTTATTTCTTTTCAGCATTTAAGGATTTAAGGAACATTCTCTCTCTCTCTTTCTCTATCATACACACACATATACACATATGTGTAGATGTATATAGGTATACATATGTGTATATATATATATGTATGTATAAACACACACAGATTGATGCACACTATTATAGTTATTCAGAAAGAAATAATAAGTTAAAGTATTCAATCCCATGGTTTGAGGAAGCAGGTGTTCAAAATGCCCAACATCAGCCTATCCACTTTGTAAATGTTTCGCAAATGATCACACACACACACACACACGCACTTCCTTTTCCTTCAGGGAAACGAGCAGTGAGTACTCTGATGGCCTCACATCAATTATCCAGTGGCACTGAGATGGCCACACACACTGGTGCTCGCGCTCATTCATCTCTATCAGTTTCGCTTCTGGGAACCTTTTCTGTTGTCTAATGACCATTTATAATCCACACATGTGACTTAAGTATGAGCATCCCCTCTGCATTTAGAGTTTCAGATCATTTCTATCCATGCCGCTGTGAACATGACCCTGGAACTCATCGCCAGGACTAAGAGGTGATCTGGCCACATATTGGTGAATACGACCATTTTCTAGCCACATTTTTATGTGTCTGACGAACAGATACCTAAAGTACATGTTGACATTCCGAGTGTGCAAACTCCAGCTGACATCCAAACTCCAGGATCTTACATGGGTGAAGAGTGGCCACCGAAACTCATTACGTAGCGAGTGCGGCAGTGGCTTCCAGGTGCTAGGAGGTGGGGATGGGGAGATGTCAGTCAAGTAAAATGGGTCATTTCTGGGGCTGTAATGTACAGCATGATGGCTATACCTAATAAGACCACATTGTATACTTGAAATTTGTTAAGAAAATAGATCCTAAATGGTATCACCACACACACACACACACACACAAAATAATCTTAGTTAAGTGAAGGGATGGAGGTGTTAATTAACTTTATTTGTGGCAATGAGTTTATACTATACATGTGTATCAAATCATCACATTCGGCACCTCAAATTTACGAATGTATATGTCAGCAATTTTCAACCTTTCCATCTCATGGCACGCATAAACTAATTACTAAAGTTCTGTGGCACACCAAAAAGTATATTATTCTTTTTGCTGATGTCATAAAAAATAAGTATAATTTTGTTTCATTTCTCACTGGATGGCTATTGTTGTGTGGGCTGTTGTCATTTTTTTATTTGACCGTCTGAGGGAAAAGAAGTCAGTGCCCCTGAGTAAGCAGTCAGGTGTTGCATGTTATAAAAATCCTTGCAGCACACAGGGGAAAATCTCTGGCGTCTGTCAGTAATGTCTCAGTAAAGCTGGGGGAAAGAGCGGCTGCAAAGGAGAGGGAGACGGGCAGTTCCCGGGAAGGTGTGCCACACCCCACCTCGCCCTCCTCACACCCACGGGGTCCACTGGACTGGATGTGCATGGCAGACTTGGATGAGGCAGCGCACAGATCTTTTCTGGGAGACAGGGATCCAGAATGACTTTGGGCCCGGCTGGACTTTCCACCTCACGTGTCAGCAGCACTGCTATGTGTTGGACCTGCTGGCGGCCATCAGTGCCACAGCAGCAAACTGGAGTCCAGCCCAGAGATGTGAGACTCCACTTCTGCTGCTGTGCCAGCCGGACCCCTCCCTTCTCATATGGTCCAGGGACCCGTTCCCGTGGCCTTACTCTTGGGGCTAGACAGCTAGGCTGCTTGATGGACATGGATCCCATGTACCTCGAGGCTGTATCTTTAAAAGTTAATAATAACTGAAAATGTTTCCTGGCTTCGGAACCACAGTGAAAATCGAAGAACTGTGTTTTTATCCAGTGGGTTCAGTCTGGGCCTCTGACCAAGTCACACACGCTGTTTAAGTTGTTTTTGAACTGAATGCCAATTCCGTTCACTTGTCCCCAGTAGTTGTTCACACCGAGTGTTGGCAGCTACCGCCTTTCATTCAGTGGCTGTTCCTCTAGGACCTGCAACTGGTACAGTAGCTCTTCTTACAACCTGTGTGTTTCTGACCCAGCTGACCTCAGGAGGACGGCCGCACTACTACGTGTCCTACCGAAGGAATGCCTTTGCCCAGATGAAGCTACCCAAGTATGCTCTGCCCAAGGTATGATCATGATCCTTTCTTCCTCATGGTGCCCCCTCTCATTCACACATTCCTGTCTCCTCCCTCTTTCCCCACACCACTTTGGTCTCCTCTTGTCGTGGATTTATTGTCAGCTACCATCTTTGATCTCTGTTTCTCAAGTTCACTTTGCCTCACTTTTTTTTACCAATCTCATCACTGTCCTTTATCAGTTCTCTCTCTCGGACTGTTGATATAGGAGCATCTGTATAAACTGATAACTGATTTGCTTTTGCTTTTCAGTAGTAAATATTTTCAAGCACTGTGCATTGGTTTCCTAGCAAGACAGGAAATACACTTTGGGTACAAAATACATGTGTCTCAGTGGAATGGGTATGATGTTGTTTCCATCCTAATTATTTTTGTTGTTGTTATTAATTATTGAGAGGTAATGCAGCTATAGGGTATCCAACCTTTGCTTTCTCTTTCAATGGAATTTATGAGACAGGTTGTCTTTAGAGTTCTGAGACACAGGTAATTTTTTAGATTGCCCCAAAGACACACACTCCTTTGAAAACAGTGGCGGACGAAAGTTTGAAACTCTTAAGTGCAAAAGTCCAGGGCTCTCCCCAGAAACACTGAAGAACTGCGTTAATATGGAGCGCCACCTAGTGGAGGTCAAACTGACGGGCGCTCAAAGCTGTGGATCTGTCTTGAGTCATTGTGTGTGTTTCAAGTGGCCATACCTTGATCTTAGAGTGACACAGATTTGTGTGACTGCAAGAAGAGGCTGTGTAGGTTTAAATCTAGTTATAGCTCAGCTTTGAAACCTTTGCATTAAACAAAGTACTTAAAGAACTTTTTTTTATTGAGTCCTGTATTTTTAATCCATAACTTCATAGTATGCTATCTGGAACCAGCACCAGCTAGCTGCCCAGGAAATCAGGTGACAGATATAACACAGGAGCACTGCAGGTCTCCTCCTCTTGGAGAGCCAATGGTAGCTAGTTGCTCTGGCCACTCCAGGAAGAATTCTCCTTAACCACAGCATAGTGAAAGATGAGCTGTAAACCTCAGCACATTAGAGATGATAACACATTTAATTGCACCATTAACTCCGGCAAACTATATTTATGTTAGTAGTTATTTCAGCTGCTAAGAGAATCATGACAGTCGTAATTGCCCAGAACGATATGCCTCTATGTGTGTGCATTTAAATCCTCCCTGCGTTTGATTTGGCTTCAAATGGTTACCAATAAGACAAAAGCTTATGACTTTGGGGTTGTGCCTTAGAGAAGAATGGGATAAAGTCAGCATGTAAAGGAAAACTGAGTGTTGTTAAAATTACCCTTTGTAATCTCTTAGGAAGGCCCAGGAGAGACATGAACACCTTACCTCAGTAAGATCAACAGACTTGGTTTTTCTTGCTCTTGAGCACTGAAATAAATTTATGTTTTTTTGACCAACAAATAAAGCAGTTGACTTGCAAGACTTAGCACCTTTAAAGACGAGAGCTATACTCAATGCAGTGAAATGTTCTTGTTCAAGAAGTATGTAGGAACTGAGACCAAATTAGCAAAAAGCAGACTCAAGTCATTCATCTCATGCTCACGCTTAGGTATATGTGTTTTGAGTGGAATAGGTCTCAGCAAACCCAAATGCTATTTGCAGCAATACTGAAGCTAGAGTTTAAGCCTCCTGATTCCCAAACTAACATTCTTTATGTTATACCTTTCTTTCCTTGGGATAAATCCATAGGTTCTATTATTAGAAGACAGCAGTATCCTTCCACATTTTAATAAGCTGAGGAGCACCCAGAAAAATATTTCCATTGACCTAAGGAACCCCTGAAACAGTAGTTTAAAAAATCAAGGATACATCTGTGGACCTGTTGCTGGAGTGTTAGGAAACACACACTTCACATTTCTTGTTCAGAGCCATCTTGTTAGGGCCACCAGATCACCGTTGACAGTTGTACCCAGTGGCATGGTGCCAATCGAGAAGGCCATGCTCGACTCTAAACCCAAATCGGCTGTCTGTGCCCTCCCCTGCTCTCCCAGATGAGCGTGCTCCATTGCTCAGCCTCATCTGCGGTCTGAGAGAAGATGGCCGTGATTAATTTAGCCTGTCCTTAGAAAAATAGGAGCCTGTACAGCTAATGAATATGTTATTTGGTCCAAGTGGGAGTGTACTATTTAAGGCAATGAGATGCCTCATTACAGTCCCATTACACCTTCAAAGAGAAGCCCCGCTTGGTGGAGTGATCCGCAGTGAAGGCGCATGTATTTCATGGCCCTCTATCAAAGCCGGGGCTGCTGGGGCTGGAAATGAACAAAGCTTCCTGCCGCTAAAGGAATCAAGACAGACCAGCACTTTCTTGCTTAAATTTTCTTTCATCATCCGCTGCCATTGTATCAGCTCTTGAGTGACCATGGTTACACTGAGCTGTGTCAAAAAAAAATTAATATAATGATAGAGATGGCCAGAGAAGGGGACAGGGGGAGTTTAATATCACTGTTCCCATGAAGAGCATGAGGCTGGCCGACAGGGAAACAGTGACAGTTTCCTTCCCTTAACTTACTTGGAGCTCATTCTGAGCTACTCAAGTGAGATAAATGAGGCAATACATATGAAAGTGCTTTGAGCATTTTGGAGGACAGATACTCTATAAAAGCAAGGTAATATTATTAGTAGTATGGATCTAGTTGTCTGTGCGGTGGAAGATCGATGCGAACGGGTGTGGGTTGTGCAAAGGCTGCTTGATTCACAGCAGGAAACCCGAATTCCAGACCTAAATCTGCCACTAACCTGCTTTGAAACCTTGGGCTGGTTTATCAATTTCTCTTTCCCTGGTTTGTTTGTTTTCTTTCTTACGGTTTTAAAATAAGGAGCTTAGGCTCACTACAATATTTTCTCACATGTGATACTCAGAATAAAATGTCCCTAGAGATGCTTCGTGAAAATGTGGTTCTATGATCAAATAAGTTTTCAAAAAAGAAATTTATGGGGTGGGGTGGGGTGGAGTGGGGTGGAGGGGAGTGGTGGGAGTAAAATGAAGACTACTGTACTTGAACACCAATAAAAAAAGTAAAAAAATATAAAACGTATGTTCCTTGACTAGAGCGTAATGGTAGTTAGCTGGTGTGTTGAAGGCTCTAGGATGTGTTGTGGACAAGACAGTTATATATTGCAGCTTTAATCAGACCATTTTACCAAAGGACCCTTTTTTTACATCTGTTAAAATCTTACAATGCTGATGTCCTGTGGAACAGACTTTGGGGAAGACCAGCAGAAGGTCTCAAAGATCACTTCTTGGTCTAAAATTCTGTGGCTCAGGAGAAGCATTCACCATAAAATGCTCCTTAAGAGAAAGAGCACATTTTCCTGATAGAGGAGGATGTAGACAAGAAGAAAAAATAACAGCGTCATTTAAATATGTCAAAGCATTCCATTAAAATATGTAAGACCAACATCATTTTTTTAAAAAAACTGTTCGATGTATGTAATTAAATTATATGGCTGGCAAGACACCTCATCTTTGCCCTTACCTGGAGGTGGCCATTTTAATCCGCCATTGTTGTGTGACCAGTTCCCTGCCTGCCATAAACACTTGACATGCCTACGTTTGCAGTCGCACATCTCCAAACTAAAGGTTTGAGTGAGCGGCATCACATGTGTGATGCACTCTAGCCTCAAGAATTATTTAATGAGATGTGGTCTGAGATTGCAGCCCAGACTGCCGAGGTTCACCAATGCACACATTTACTCCAAAGGCACCGAAATCTGTTTTGTAGGGGCCAGGTTGTTGCTGAAATTCTTTCACTGGAATTGAGGGATGCCCCTGTAACTTGCTGACAAGGAAGGGCACATGAATGGGGGGTAGTTATTTAAAGATTCTAAGTGCTAGGTTAAGGATTTTGGCCTTTATCCTATAGGAAATGGGGAGCCATAGAAGGTTTGCCCTCCATGGTTAAACAGCCCTTGCACAGTTTCTACAGCTAATTCCCTCCACTGTAAAGGAAAAAAATCCTTGGGCGAACTGATTTTTGGGGAGTAGATTAGTTGGCACCTAACATTTGCAACCAACAGAAAGACCATACAGCCATGCCGGCCTTGCTTAGTCAGTCAAGGGGGTTGAAGGGCTTACTTCCCTGAACGTCACTAACAGATGGAGCAGATGCTCAGTGCCCCACCCCATCAAAAGTGTTCCCCACTCTCTGGCTGATTTAATCCTCCCACCTCCGCGGAGGGCACACGATCATCTCTATTTTGTAGATAAAAGTCCTGAGGCACAGAGTTTAGTTCACACGGCTAAGTTACAGAGCCCAGATTTGGACTCAAGTACTTTTATTTTAAAGTCCATTTTCTAAAAGTATTTTGCTGTACTGTCCTCTCGAACCAAAAAGTGTACAGGCAGGGCAGACTTTTAAGTTGTTTGCATTTAAAAACTCAACACTATGGAATTTGGCCTACCTTCTCTGCCTTCGGAACCTGTTTTCTTCAGGATTGGCTTTATCTTCTCCCTCTAAGACATGCTTATATCAGATCTAGACTTTTAAAACTTCTTACAGCTGATAAGCCAGTCATAGGAGAGATGCTTTTTACCCCTCCAGTAATTCCAGTTTCATTGCAAAATCGTGGTTAGTGACTTTGCTTGGATCATATATCCATCACAGCTCTAATGGATGTCATCAGGGATATTGGATATTCTGAATGCTAGGCCTACAATTCTGCTCCTGGTGTTGAGAGTAGAAGGAAGTAACAGAGACTGGGTATAAGGAAGACACTTGTCTCCGAGGGATAAGGATATTTTCCAATGAAGAGCAAGATAAAATTATCAGAAGAAATGTAAGTAGACATTGGGCTGATACAAGCAATGGCCAACCTTCACTCCAAAACTTAGTTTGCAGTATTGACCACATTGAATTGATGGGAAGAATTTCTTTTTGGTCTCCTCATTCTGGATTCTCTCTATAAAAGTGTGACCAAACTCTAGAGCTGAGGAATACCTAACCCTTTAGATCCCAGGTGGCAAACACAAGGCCCTCGGGCCTAATCCTCCCTCCACCTTGTTTTATCCAGCCCCACACCCTGTTAAGGGCCCAGCAGCACCCAGCTTCTTGCCCCTAATTAAGGAGCAGTTACATTTGTACAGTCCTAAAATTACAGCCAGCCCTTTGAAGGCAACCGCGAGGCTGATTTGGCCCCCGGTGAAAATTAGTTTGACACCCCTGCTATGGAAGAAGACTTCTTCCTTCTGGGATCATTTGAATTCATTTTAATCATGGCTGAAGAAGAGGGAGAGGCTTGTTCCTTTATGTCTAAAGCACAGTCAGAGCTGAACTGCTGATTGATTGATTGAACATGGGCATATATTACAAGTAGAAAATCAGATGAGGAGGTAGGTAGAATTTTGCCGCACTGGAATTTCGACCAAGGGAGATTGACAGATCTCCTGATGCTTTTCACAGGTAGAGAGGATGGTTCGTCTGGGAAAATCTGAGTGCTAAGCTACACAAAGGCCAAGAATCTTTCCCTGCTGTCTTACTTTCTTTATGCTTATGTATAATTTTGTTGTTTGGCTTTGATTGCTGTTTTTGGAGGTTACACTAATATCTATCACCTCGGGCAAAGGGTGAAGCCTGCCAAGGGCACATGCACAGGCATCTACAAAGGGAGACACAAGGCCTCGGTATGTGTCAGCTTTTGTCTGAACACCCACTTCGCTGTCGAAAGGAGGATTTGGAACTCTCACCCCAGGAACATCTGCTCGGGGCACCCCCCCCCCACCATTACCTTTGCCTTGTTTCTAACTCTGGGACCACCAGGGTCTTGAAAACATCATCAGTTATGCAGATGATTTTTTTCCTCTTTTGCATAAGGTTTCCTGCTGAACTTCTCAGAGTAAAGGTGTAGATGAGCAGCTAAGTCCCTGAACGCTCTTCACAGGAAGAGTAGTGCTTCCGTTTCCCAGGTGAACATTGTTCCTCAAGGGCTTCCGGGGGCTGCTGAGCCGGTGGACAGTCCTTATCAAACTTCAACGCACATGTTAATCGCCCATAGATCTTACTAAAATGCAGATTTTGATCCAATAGGTGAGGCTTAAGGTTCTGTGTATCTAACACATTGCAGGTGATGCCCGCACTGTGCCATGGACCACACTGACAGATGCAGAGCTTGTCCATTTTTTCTCTGTTCCTCCAGCTTTTTATGAACGAATGTGCCCCTATAATCCTTCTGAGCATATACCATGTTGTGGTTGGCAAATACATTAGGGTGACTGATTCTCTGAAGTCATACATATTTGAGAAAGTATCCTTCAAATTATCTAATGAGGCAATTAAATTATATCTGAGCTACCAAGCATCTCTCTATCCTATTTTCTCATGACCTTGCTGTCTAACCCCATAAGCGAGAAAGGAAATATATTAATAACACTCAACTAATTATTACTTCACAAATTTGTGAAAGGAAAATCTCTATGTTCTGTTACAGTTGCCTAAGTGCCTATTCCAGTATTTCTCATTAGAGTCCACGCTCTTTGGGTACATGCCGGGTCAATTTGTAAAACTCTTCTTCACTTTCCTGCATCTTGCTTTAGGACATGCACGTCATCAGCACCGATGAGAACCAAGTGTTTGCAGCGGTCCAAGAATGGAACCAGAACGACACCTACAATCTCTACATCTCAGACACCCGGGGTGTCTACTTCACCCTGGCCTTGGAGAACGTCCAGAGCAGCCGAGGCCCTGAGGGCAATGTCATGATTGACCTCTATGAGGTATGTCACTAGACACGTGTGGTCCTACGCCACTCCAGTGCCGAGTCTGGGTGACGAAGGCCCAGTATTGGCTGTTTCCTCCACCAGTTTAAATGCGATGGAATTTGGGAGGGGGAGTAGGTTGTGGAGCATCTGTATTGGTTAATTTGAAGTCCACAGGATAGCTCCGGGAGGGATCCTTTTCCCACCAAGTCCACAGGCCAGGAAGCCCCAGGGGACCTGGAGCGTCTGGGGAAGCAGTGAAGTAGTTAAAGAGTTTCAATGAGAAGGATGGAGTGTGCAATTTGAAAACAGTCTGAGGAGCCAGCGGGGTATCAGGATGTGTAGCAAAGGGGACAGTGGACCCTTATCTCTGAGGAAAAGAGTGAAGGGGACATCTTTGCATGGCATCATAAGATACTCCTTTGGACTTGAACACTGTTCTAACTAGATAACCTCCACTGGCTAATCGCCAGTCTCTCAGAGGGATCGTGAGTGAGGTAAGATTACTAGGTCTTTCTTTGAGGAGTGTTGGGGGAGAGATATAAAGCAGAGTTTGCCAGTCTTCCCTAAGGGAACTGTGGTCCTTTGTTTTTCAAAATGACCAAGATTAAACATTAAATCTTATAGGTTGGATCAGTTATTTTTCTTGATGAATGCCGATGCTTTAATTGCCATTTAAGACAATAAGGGAGAAAGAAAGCTGCTATTTTGAGATGGATTGTAGCCATTTGTCAGTCTTTTTTCAGCCATTTGTCAGTCATATCTTGAGCAATGAAGGATTGATAATGGTTTATAATGACCCATTAAAGTATGACCCATTCAGAGTTTGGGATGTGTAATCATATACCTATATTCTATCTGGAAAATACTCTAAAACTGGTTCAAGTATATGCAGTCATAATGAGCCTATCATTTGGTTGGTTCAATTTCAGACAGTTGAGAAGTTTTTGTATAAGAAGTGTGTATCTAGTATACCAAGGAAAGCAACCAATTTCATTGAAGAAATTTCAATCTGTCATTTAAATTTCTTTTAATGCTATGTATACTCCTTCTCCTTTAGGAATTCTTAGGGATTTTCTTCCACTATTTACACTTCTCAGTATGTATAAAGGCATGTTAACAAACTGTATGCCAATTCAGAGCCCAGGTATTTGTCATGGGAATTATGGTAGAATAGCAAAGGACATAGTGTGTGTGTATATTTAGAAAAACACACTGCAGTCTTTTTAATATATTCACAAGTTTCTTCCACTTTCTTTCCTGCTCATGTTCCAGATAAATATAGTATCATATATCTCAGCCTCAAACTAAACATATATTCTGGAAAACATTTACCCATTATGGTGATTTAGTTTCAATTTTATGTTGGATAAAACTGTGATTGAGAGTATAAATTTTGGAGTCAGATTGCCTGGGTTTAAATCCTAATGATACCGTCTATATGTATTCTTGAGACACACCCAGTAACTGCTGAGCCTCAGTTTCCTCCCTGAAAATGTGGAGATAAACAGCATACCTACTTGATTGAATTTCTCTGAGGACTAACAAATCAATCTCCCTGAAGTACGTGAACACTACCTAAAATACACAACAAATTATGGATAGCTTAATGCATATCATGTTCCAATGAGTTTAAGGCCCAGTGCAATGTTCTGTTCTTACAGTCTGAAAAATCTTCTCGCATTGCTTAAATGTCTAACATGGTTCCACTCTTTCGGATCGCTACCCCTTCCCATATTGCAATTAGCATGGCCATATGACATTCTTTAACACCAACTAGTTGTCTCCTTATAAACAAGTGTAAATTGCTACATTTCTTCCCTCATTTGTAAATGTCTTATAAACATTTAAGCTTTAAGGGTGTTTTGTAGAAATGCCAGGCGTTATCTTGCCTTGATCCAGCACTTACAATGGAAAGATCTCGCTTCGGGTATCTGGCTGGTACGAAGTCAAAGCAGCTGTTCCAGATTAATCACCCAGTTTGTTTCCCTGCTCTTGGCTCTGTCCTTGTTCTCTCAAAAATATTTTCTGATTTTCAGCATGCATTTCCCCCTTCCTGACTACCCCCTCCCCTCTTCTCAAGTCAATGTGGAATAATGTCTCCGGATAAATTTTGTTTTCTGCCAAACTAGAGAACATTTTAATTGGTCCCTTGATGATAGAAGAGATGACAGATTTGGACAGGAATGACTTTGCAGTGTCCCGTTATTTGCAACTGTTTTCTCAAATGGTTTTCTGAATTTAAACACCGCTAACAGGTAAAGAATGAGAAGAGGAATCTGGGTGACCTTTGGACAGGGCAACCATTTTTTGCTTATTCTTTGTGCTTCCTCTTGCATTTCTCTGGCCCTGGATTGTCTGTAAGAAATCTGCTGGCTCTCATTGTCATCACAGTAAGAACAGCGGGGTGAATGTGTTATGCAAAGGTGGTCTGCATCCTGGAGCCTGGGAAGAAGGATCTTTGTTGTGTTAGCCTGACAGTTCACGGCAACGGGAATTGAAATTGATGTGATCAGAGTGGCAGGGCTGTGTCTGCTGATTACCTAGATAGAAAGAATATTGGCTGACGAGGAACCTGGCGCAAATGGGCCTTAAATCTGATTGTTCTGGCTAGCAGGAAGCTGGGAGCCATCTAGCATGAATTTCCCAGTAGAATCGCAATGAATGATGAGCGCTTAGAAATAAATGAAAAGCAAGAAAATCCATAAATGAAGTAATAAGAAGCAGAGATGAGCAACCTAGGAGGTGGAGGTGGCAGAGAATACATGGAGTACACATCTGCTCACCTTTGGGGGTGACTGAGGTGACCGACCTTTGGGGTGCTTTTTGTAAGCCTTTGCCTGCCAGTTACCTGCTAGCCCTGTATGTGTATGCTCTTTAAGCTAGTGTAGCAGAGGGAAACTGTACAGTGTGTAAGCGTATGATGCGTCAGCTTATCAAGCATGTGTATTGTTGATGAGTCTTTGTGGGAAAATGCAGAAGGAAGCACAGTTCTCATTAAAATCAATCACTTTGCTCACACACATTGGACCCCTGTGACAAATGCATTTCTCTCTACAGTAAAACAAGTGTGTGTGTATGACGAGACAGGGAAATGTTGGGAACAAAGTATTGGGGAGCCATGTTATATGGTAAACTTAGGGAAACACCGAAATTTCCCTTGGTATGAGTTGTTCATTGAACATAGGCCCCATTCAAGAGAATCAAGAAATGGGAGCCGGGGAAGTTGGCGACAGAGCAAAAGTGCTGGAAACTCATTTTTGTTCACGAAAGATCATCATAATAACAGCAAACAGTTTGCGTGTCGTTAAGGACTGGGTAAAAACCATCAATGGCTATCTAATTCAATTCATACATTACCTTTTTGACATAGGGACTGTAATCACTCCCATTTCACACATCAGTAAATGGAGACAGAGCGAGAACGGTCATTTTTGCAAGATTTAGCCTCTGAAGCCTGGAGTATGCCAGCTCATAACTACAAACTGTTTTGTGTCTCTGGAAGAATCAGTAGTTGGGATTGTAGCTGAGTAAAAGCTATAAGACAGAGGAACACTGAAGGGCAGGGTAACTAGTATTAGACTTAGCAGTAGCCGATGTTAGACTGGAAAAAGAAAATGGTCTGGGAAAGCCAACCTAAACCGAATGCACAGATGATTGCTCTGGACCTGTTCACTACCTTCTGAACCAAGTCCTGAGCCTGCAATCATGCTAAATTCAGACAGTTATTATGTGGCTCCCAATTTTGTGGAGTGTTGTATTTGCGTACAAGGAGCCTAGAAACCGGTGTCTTCAAATTCTGTCATTCCTGAAGAGCATGGTGCTCCAGCGGCACCACATTGATGAGTCACAGAAGCCAGCGTGTCTGATGGAGGCCAGATCAAAAGAGATGTGACGAGTGTGTCTGAGACATGTGATTCCTCGCGCATGCATCTGGTGTGGATGATGAGAGGGAGCCTGAGAGCTTTAGACAAGGTCTCTCCTCCTCTGGGAAGCGAATATTAATCAATAATGATGAAGAGTACTTTGGCGTAGTGGACAATGACAGCTCACCCAGCCAAGTGGAAAGGTTTGTGTTGGGAGTGAAGCCACCTGGGCAACAAGTTCTGAATGCCCAGAATGTGTGCATACGTGCGTGAGCCACAGCAGGTGTCAAAAAGACAGGGTGCGTGTTTTGTTACACACGTAGTGTCCTCTCCATGTTATAAGTGTGCTCTCTTTGAAAGAGAAAGCTCACCCGTTACGATGATGGAGCTAATACCTTGATATCTTAGGGAAAGACTGCCTCTTACAATTCAGTATAGAGGGGATAGGGAAGAAAAAAACCTCTTCTATCCAGGACATATGTATTACAGGACATAGAATGTCTCATCTAGTTATTGAAGACGTTTGTCTCCCTGGAGGAGAGCGCTGCATAATCAAGGCAGCAGGGAAGGAAAGAACAGGGAGGCTGTTTTGACAATGGGTTCTGTGACTGCAGAGGTTCCCCTGGCCCCTGCCGAGGATGTGTCTCTCCTGGCTGGGATCCTCTCTTTGGAACAGAAAAATATCCTACCCCCTAAAGCCCAAAGAAATCATGCTCACGAATATGCTCTCTTTCTTGCCACAGTTTTTGATTCATCTTTTTCATTTTCTTCCAATGTTGATAGTTTGGGTTTGTAATGACAGTCTGAGTCAGAGAGGATGGGCGGAGTCATCTCCCAGTCAGCAAGAGAGGCCACAATGAGCAGGAAGGACTCTGCGCCGGGGTCTTCCCAACTTAGCCCCCACCTGGAACGTGGGAAAGATGGGAGAGGAAAGGACACTCTCACAATAAATATCAGAAGGCAAAGGAGATAACTGGGCTCTTCCTTTAAATCACCAAACAAATCCAAGTCCCAGCACCGAGCATATTCTAACTCTCAAAAAAAGGTCTGTAGAATGACTGTATCATTGTTCAGACATAGTAGATGCCACACTGTCAGTACTTGTAAGAATATATGATAAATAGTAGAAGCTCAAAACTATTTATTGGACAACTACGAAGTAAATGTACTCCTGACTGGAGAAAGGCAGCTTCCTGTAGATATGATATCCTTACATGATACTTCTCTCAGAATGCTCTGGGGGAGAGAGAAGTTTGAGGCAGTAGTACAGGTGAGCGTGTGGCTTCTAGTTCGGCAGCCTACTGGGAGTCCAGTCTACGGTTCTCCAGGGAAGTGACCTTTGGTTCTCTCACCTATGACGTGAGGACAGCACTGACGCTGCCCCTTAGAGCGCACGGACAGGTGGATGAGCTCCCGCTTACAAAGCCTTTCCTGGAATGCCAGCACTTCATAAGGACTCAGTGAGTGTGGGGTGCTGTTACTGTGGTTATATCTTCCAATGCAGAAGTCTTGCTACCTATTTTATTAAACACAAAACCAGGACTTCTTGTACAAAGTGACCTTTCTATTATTAATGTTAATGAAGGAATATGGTGACTTGAATGACAATCTGCAAGGTATACTGGAGTGGGGGGTTGTAATGGAGGAGAACAGGCAATGTCATGATGGATTAACTTGTTTCAAGGAGCGTAAGGCGTACTAGAGAAGTTTTTGGGAACACTGATGCCTTTAAAAGTTTATGGACTTGTTGAGAGCCAAGACATAGGTACCATCTATACGAGAGACAAATTGGAAGACAGAACAAAAGAGTTTGGGGCCGTTCAGGAAAGAAAGAGATGCCAGTTTTTGGAAAAAAGGTTCATTGAACTGGGCCTTGAGGGATGGATGGGTAGAGAATGCCAGGGTGTGTGATCCACAGGACTGGGGAGTGGCCTCTGCGATCAAAGAAAGATATAGTCCTGGGGCACAGTGTGTGCGTTGATGTGCTTTGTGGATGGCTTGAGGTTTGAGCTATAACACTTCACATTTAAAGTCTAATCCAATTGGCTTATGTGAGATCAGAGAATAAGAAACAATCACTAATTGCCTTTGAGGCTTCTGGTTTAAAATTCCCCATATGAGAGGCAAAGGAAGGAAAGTGGCCTCTCAGCACACTTGGTGTCTGCATAGAACTCAGAAGCACAGAGAAGGCCACAGGTCCTTCCCCAAAGGAAGGCAACTCCCAGCAGTGAGACATGTCATTCCCATAGGAATATCTGCCTTGGGAAGTGTGTCTACAGGAAGGTGTGTCTTCCATGGGGAATGTTACTTTCCCCAGCTGGTCCCATCCCTCAGCCCCGCTCCATTCCACAATGAGGCACAGGCTGGGATACAGAGGGAGGTTGTCTGACAGCAAAAACAAGTCCTTTCATCCTCAGGGGAACCCGAGACCTCCCATGCACTCATAAACACACATGTACACACATGCACACACATACACACAATTACACATATCCTGTATTTTGGGCACTAATACTGCTCCTTTGATAGCCAAAGTCCTACCATCAGAGGGAGAGAACCTGGGAGGTATCTGATGGGACCTCACAGACGAGCCCTGGAGGAAAGTGTCTCATGCACGTGTATGCACCAAGCCACACCAAAAGACGGATTCTCAGGCTCAGAGTAAAAGGAACAGGAAATGGTGGGCAAAAAACAAAAAAGAAAACACCCTATGAGCCAGGGTGACTATCTTTGCAGACAAGTCCAAAGAAGCAAGCAATAAAAAAAACACTTCAAATGGGATTTTCACGGACTAAGTGCCTTGGCTGCAAGAGGAAACTAAGCAGACCCTCTCCAGCTCTATCCCTTCGTGTCACACATTCCCTCTGCTCTGCCAAGTTTTTATTCCTCCCAATAAACCTGAAGGCCAAGCTGCGAGAGATGAATTACAAAGTGCAGGTCTCTGCTCAAGTGGCTTTTGATAAGGCCAAGCAGTCGGGAGCCAATAAAGTCACTGCTTCTGCAAATCAAATGAATCAACTTCTAAACACAGAGAACCCTTCTCCACCACCCTGGCCAAATGCGGGGGAGAGCAGAAAGGAAAATGGGCAATGAAACTACAGGGAGAGGTAATATTTTCATTCCCCCTGTGCCTACTGTAACCTCTTTGAGTGCCGGGTGGGTAAGACCAGGCTGTTTCTCATGAAAGGGTGTGCTGTGCAGGGAAGACACATGTGACTTTGGGAAAATCCTGATTTCTGAAATGTCATGTTTAAAGAACTGGCAGTTTAATCATATTAAATACGTAACAGCCTTTTGAACATATGCAAAACCAATATGAGTTTCCCTGGTGAGTAGTCCTTCTGGAGCTGGTCTAGTGAGTGAATCACTAAAATGATCTGTAATTAACATGCCATTGTTGGGAGGTCCAGTGCCCCTGGAATTTACGTCCCCCACATTTGTTGAGAATCAACAATGCGTAAGAAACTCTTCTGGCTTCTGGTGATTGTCCCAAATGAGGCTTGTTTTCCTAAGCAGTTCAAAGCGTTCTTCCCAGGAACTCATTTATGCCACTTATTTGCTTAACAAACTTGTCTTCCAAAAGTGTACGAAGTTGGCCCAACTCTAAATTATCCCAGATGCCAAATCAGCAAGTATAAACTAATGAGGTTCAAATGCATCAAAAGCAAAAGCAAATCCTGGGTCTTCTATTGATTGAAGCCCAGCCTCTTGGAATAGACAGATCCAGAGCTATCGTTGCTGAAAGAACACAGGAAGTCAGAGAACTTGGGTGTGAACCCTAGCTCTCTGTTATCTTAAGCAATTACATTTTGTTTACACCTCAGTTTTCTCATCCGTAGGGTTGGTATAAATAACAGCTGTTGTGCAGGTTTGCAGTGGATATTGAAAGTTTTACATGCAGGGTGCTGGGCATAGTGCTTGGCTCATGGGAAGGACCCATGCAATTGTTTTACGCATCTGCCTAAAAATTTTTATAAGATAATAGAAAGGGCCTGAGTTAAATTAAACCATTCAAATGTGCCTTGAACGATTTAATTTACTGGTGGCTTATTCACTTTGCCCTGGCCCGAGCTACAGAAAGGTGCCTAATGTAGGTTTCTGTTTCCTCATCCTCAGATGTGGGTAATGATAACTCTGTCTCGTGCTTAACCCACACAGAACATTGGGATGCGCAATTCCACGTACTCAGACCCTTTCCTCATTGCCCTCCGGTTTTCCTGGGCTGTCGTAATTTCAAGCAGGGTAAAATTATGTACGAATGTGTTTAATAAGCTTAACTCTTCCCAAATATAATGCATAATTATTTGTTATAGCACAGTTTGGGCTACTTACCAATTGTTACTCTTTTGTAACATAGAGAGAAGGCAGTCATATTTTCGTAGCAAAATAGTTAATAAGAACTGTCAATAGTGGGAAGAACGGTGTTGTAGGAATGGAGGAGGGGATTATTCAACAACTTAGGGAAATCACTACTTCTTTCAGTTTAAAAACTGTTCTCTTTTGTTCAGTGTATTTTGGTAGCTTAAATAGAGCCATCTTTTTCAGGAAAAAAAAAAAAGGAAGACAGGAAAAAACAGTAGTAATTGCATCAGAAGATCTAACTGACCTCTTTCAGTGCCCATGAACTCTAGATAGCACCGTGATTTCACGGGTGGCCAGCCTGCAGGCCGCATGCACCCAGGATGGCTGTGAACGCAGCCCGACACAAAATCGTAAATTCACTTAAAACCTTACGAGATTTTTTTGTGATTATGCGTCGCCATGTATTTCATGTGTGGCCCAAGACAGCTCTTCTTCTTCCAGTGTGGTGCAGAGTTGCCGAATGGTTGGACACCCCTGAATTTGAGCTGTGAAGACAGAGTTGTGGGTTCAAATCCCAGGTCAGCCACTTACTGTGGCATGTGCCCAGTGCTTCCTTCAGCTGTGTGGCCTTGGGCAAGTCAGGTAACCTGGGTGAGCCTCAGTTTCCTCATCTGTAAAAGAGAATAAGTGATACTTACCCAAGAGGACTATTACCAGGTTTAAATGAAATAAAGTATTTAAGACTGTGGGTGCTACACCTAACATAAAATAAAAGTAGCCTCTATGTATTAATAATTTACCAAGCAACAAAATTGAAAGCGCCAAAGTTTATCTCGAGGCAACGGCAGGCTACTACCAACCTACCTCAGAGGAACTAAAAGTTCCCTCTCAAACTTGCATTATGCCTCCCCATACCATACGGGCGCAGATCTACCGTTTTCCCACCTCCCAGGGAGTCATTATACTGAATCATCATTCCCCCTCCCATCCTCACACCCTCTCTTTCCTCCAAGACAAGTGCTCACAGCTGAATTTCACAATTTGCTTTTGTTTTTAAGTGAACAAATATATCCCTTCTCAAATTGCTGTATTTTTCAGCCGTGTCAATTTTTCCCAGGTAGCAGGGATAAAGGGAATGTTCTTGGCTAACAAGAAGATTGACAACCAAGTGAAGACATTCATCACGTATAACAAAGGCAGAGACTGGCGTTTGCTGCAGGCGCCAGACACGGATTTGAGAGGGGACCCTGTGCACTGCTTACTGGTGAGTCTTCAGACTGGGGCAGCACGCCCCACACCGCGAGGGCTGGAAAACCAGGTGTTAAAACAGGCAGACGGAAATGCTTCCGGGGCTCCTCGTTCAGTGGCTGAACAAAAGGGGACAGGGAAGGGCATGAAGGCAGCAGGTCAAAGAGTCACAGTGCTGCCTTTTGTGATGGACCAGATGGAAGAGAAAAGCAGAGTTTCTTGCTCACTTCCAGGGATGTTCCGCTGCCCCCCAAATTCTGACGAGGACCTCCCATTGTAGTTTAAGGGAGACTGGAACAGTTTCCCTCGTGGTGGGGAGATACGTCTTTAATTTCCTATGAATAACGTGTTACAGATCAAATGAAACATACATCCAGCTGTAGCATTGGTGAACTGAATGTGCCATTGTGTAGTTGTGTTTTCGAAAAAAGATGTTCATCCATGTTTTCAGAGAACTTTATGCCTCAAAAAAAGGGTAAGAACTACTGATTGAAACTTTGATTGGTATTCTTTTTGGTATGTTTTATTCATATGTCACATTATATGAAGCTGGTGTGGGTGAACCATGGCCTGTGGAGCAATTAATGCCTGCCACTTGTTTTTCTAACTAAAACTTGATTGCAAAACAGTCTCGCTTATTCATTTGTACATTGTCTACAGCTTCTTTGGCTGAACTGGGTAGTCATATCAGGGACCATTCGGTCCACCAAGCCTAAGATATTTATTATCTGGTCCTTCTAAAAAAATGTTTGCTGACCCCTGCTTTGAGGTACGGCTCTCTTTTAATTATCTAACATGTGGGGAATAAGTAGACCAGCATGAACTTATTTATATATTCAATTACATGTTGGTGTCTGAGAAAGGGCTTAAAAATGGGTCTTGCCTTTAAGGAGTTTGCAGTGTACTTGAAAGAGATTAGATTAATACATGAAAGATTATAGGGTTACATCTTATTCCTCCTAGTGGTTCTGGTATCTGCCCTATACTTCACACATGAATGGATACGGAGTGAATGAAGAGGAGGGGAGGAAGAGATTTAATTGCAAAACAAAGTCTATAATTAAATGTCAATTTCTTTAAAATAGTTCGGCAGATATGTTTATATTCACCAAAGGGATAGGCCAGTATGTTAAGATGGAAGAAAGACCTCTTGGTTTTAGGAAGGGCTTGGAGTGTGTGCATCTATATCGGGATTCACAGTCATCATAAAATTCTGACTTGAATATTATCCACACTCAGCTTGCTTTCTTCTGTCCCATGAAGTCTGAACAGTCACTTTGCAGGTTCATCTCAAACAGCTATAAGCGGGTCACCCTCCTACCCAAGAAGATGCCAGCAGCCATAGCTTGACCTTATTAGTTGCAGAGGATATCACAGTTGTCACTGTGCATCAGGGAAACTGTCTGCAATTTAGCCTCCCACTCAGCTTCTATCCTTATTACTGGCAACTCACAGGGGGAAAGCCAGTTGTTAGAGTAAGTGCACAAAGCCAATGGCAGAGAAGGGAAATATACGTTGTTACCAGTTACCTTCTCTATGCAAGGCATAGTTCAGTAGCATTTTTTTTAAACATGGCCACCTTCCTAGTTTATCTGTTTCAAGTTGGAGCACACCATGATATTTTTCCCAAGGTGCATGGCATGCACCATTGCCTTAGTATGGTCCTCCATCCTTTTGTGCGCTTTGGAGATTAAATGTCTGTGAGAGAATTAGCCGTATCCTATAAAGAGGCTTTCCTGGGTTCTTGGCACCATAAATAAGCCATTAGAAATGTCTCTTACCCAGAGCACTCAGCGAGCTTTTCCCTGCTCCAACACCAGGCAGTGTTAGGAGGGCTTAGTGCTGCACCTCTGAAAGCTAAACGCTGGGACCATCCTGCTACAAGCCACCACCATTCCTCACGTTCCCCACAGTGACAGGCTCCTAACTGCTCCTCCTGCTCCTCCTGCCTCGACCTTGCGGCGTCCTCTCCACACCGCAGCCAGTGTGACCTTCGTTTTGTTTAAACCCAACTTTATGGAGGTAAAACATACAAACATAAAAAGTGCCCGTTTTAACGGTGTAGTCTGATGAATCTTGACAAATGTCTATATGCATGTAACCACTACCACAGTCAAAATACAAATTTTCATCATGTCCAAAATTTTCCTCATTCCTCTTTGCAATCACTACCCAAACCTCTGAACTTAGACAGTACTAACTTGCTTCCCTTTACCCTCGAGGTCCTTTTCCTAAAATTGTATATGAGTGGCATCAACTTGAGCTTGAAAAATTCAGATCACGTCCCTCTTTTGCTTAAACCTTCCAATTACTAACTCGGGTCAAATAAACTCCAAATGTTCTACCATAGTCTGCAAGGTCCCATGTGGTCTGGTCTCTGTGTGCTTCTTCTGCCTGGTCTACAGCCTCTCACCCCTTTCTTACACATAAACCACAGTGGGGAGGATGGTGTTTCCATACCATTAACTTACCATGCTCACTTCTGTCTTACGCTCTTTGCATTTGACATGAACGCCCTTTTTCTAGTCTGGCTGCTTCTTAAAATTCAGATCCTTGACCGCGTACCTTAATTCAGAAAACTGACTAGAACTGTTTCTGAAGTTGTCCTGGTCCCAGCTCCTTTTTATTCGTGACCCCTTTCATCCTTTGAAATCAGCCCGTGCATTTGTCCATGTTCCCTGCTAACGTAACACGTGAGCTTCCTGGGCAGAGGAACTGTGGTTACCTTTGTGGCCATGCCAAACAATCAGCTCAAGAATTATACCTGTCACAATGAAGTCGCTCAACACAGGTGTTGCTGTCGCGGGTATTCTGTGTGTTTGGAGCCGGTAGTCCACTGTCAGGTGTTGTCTGAGTTTTACGTTCAGACTCCAGTAGAAGCCTTTCTTTGCCACTGACAGTCATACTGAAGGATTTGTCATAACAGCCACCTCCTGAAGCGCCTGGGCTCAAGTGGACCCTGAAGTCAACAATATCAGTAAGCTCATTAAGATAAAGATGAATTAGCCCTGGCTGGTGTAGTTCAATGGATTGAGCGCAGGCTGGGAACCAAACGATCCCGGTTCAATTCCCAGTCAGGGCACATGCCTGGGTTGCAGGCCAGGTCCCCAGTGAGGGCCATATGAGAGGCAACCATACATTGCTGGAAGAGTACATTGCTGTTTCTCTTCCTCTCTTTCACCCTTCCTTCCCCTCTCTCTAAAAAATAAATAAATAAAATCTTTAAAAAAAAAAAGAAAAGGGACATGGAAGGCAAGTTATTAAAAAAAAAAGATAAAGATGAATTAATAGGATGTGGATGTACAATACCTGGGCATCTTTGGGCCTACCTCCCTCGTTAACCCTGTTGTTTAATGTGGATTCAGTCTGAGTTTTACAAAACAGGGAACAGGGTGAGGGGGAGAGTCCAGAGTCACTTTATAAAAATCCGCCAAAGGCACAAAATACGAAAGAAAATGTTTGAACAACGGGAGACCCAGACTGTTAAAAATCTTCTCTCGGCTTGGGAACTGGTGGCAGAGAGGAGATAAAAAGTGATTTTAAATGGTGAGTACTTGGAAAGTGACAGTGTCACCAAAAGCACAGCCTAGTGATTAGAGAAGAGATTTTCCAGCAGAGCTGTTACAAATGTGGGACAAGTTCAGAATTACGGCCCCAAAAGGGATATTCCTGGTAAAATGTATTCTGTAGAAATAAGACATCCAGGGTAATTTGGGGCTGTATTTTTAGGACTTTTAGACTGATTGCCTGGAGGGCTCAACTGGGATTTCTTTCCTCTGAAGAGAGCAGTGTACAATTAGATGGGGCACTACAGGTCCCCATCCACCTGCCTCCAAAGCCTTAGGCTTGGGCTGCCGAGAGACGAGATGTGAGCTGAGCCTGTGACAAATTCCTGGGCCCTCAGGGGAAGCGCAGTGTTTCATAGAGAGAGGCTGGGATTTCTTTAGGGATTCAGCTGGCCATTTTCCGTTGGAGCTAAGCAGCCAGTTATCCCAGGAGATTCTTGACTCTGATTTCCGCCCCTTTGCACACTTGACTGTGCGTGTTGTGCTGGATCGGAGTGGGGCCCAATGCCCCATACCCAGCCAGTCAGTCCAGGGACCACCCTCTTCTTTGCCATTGACCCCTTACTGAAGGTGTATGGATTCAGAGCTCCAGCTTGGGGTCAGAGACAACGTGTGCAGAGGGGTGGATTTGGGGGCTATTATCTGGGAATATACCTGCTGCTTTATTATTTATGAAACCCCTGATCTGTCTTTTCAGGACAATACTCAGATTGGGATTCCTAGGGATAATGATACCATGAAGATGGGAGCTAAAGGCTGTTATTAGTACAGAGGTTGGGGGAAAAGAGGAAGTGAAATGAGAAGTTGCTTGATCCTCGAGTAATCTAACAGTTTTTTAGTTCATTTACTCCAAGGTGGGGAAATATCTTCTATCATTTAGTAATTCTCTGTTGGCCATTCACAGGGCTGGGAAGACAGTGGCTTATAAATGGATCCATAAAATCCAACAGATACTTACTGAATGCTTTCAGTGGCCAAAGGATTTTGTTGGTTAAAATGAGAAATAAAAGAATAAGGTAAAAGAACATTGGCACCTAGAAGTCCACCATGGACTTCAGGAATGTGTGTACTCCCTGAAATCGAACACGAAACTCTGCATGCATTTTGCCTTTGTGCACTTTTCCTAGGTGGTCCTTCGTTTTTATCAGGTCCTCAGACTCTGTATCTGACCCTTAAAAGAGTGAAGACTCAGGATGTATTTGTTTCTAGAATTGGCTGACTGATGATATTCCATCCCCTGTGACTATGTAAGGACATATAAAGGGCAGCTGCTGGCCCCTCCTATGTCAGGGTGGCTTCAGTGTGCAGTTCTATATTTTCCAACTGTGGAAAAATAAGAAAAATAGAGAAGTGCCTTTGGGGCAAGCAGTATTTTGGCTGGACTGAATTGGAGATACCTCTGGAAAGGTACTCACATAGTCAGGACATGGTTGATAATGGAAGAGCAGAAGGCTGGAGGCAGACAGGAAAGAAGGGGGAAGTGGACAGAGTGCCCTCTTCCTGGGCAAAAATTAAAGAAGAATTGCAAAGCTCGTGTTCTGTCCTTCAGGATCTTGTTGTGGCTTGACCGCTGTTAAATAAACCTCTCTGTTAAGTTTCGGTGACTGAACCTTGACAAATGCTTAAAACTGGTCAGGTACAAAGGCTTAAGTGAAAAAAAGTGAAGATGAATGAGTTAACATTGTTTTTCATTGAACAGTGATGTAGATAGATTATATAACTTCCTTGAAAAAAATGTAAAGCCACAGAATATTCTCCTTGTACCAGCTGGGGGCAATCCAGTACTACGAATGTGAGCGTGGAGGAAAAAGTGTACCAAAAAGATCATTTCTAATGTTCCTGCTATTGCATGAACTGGTGTCTTTTCTTCTCAGATTAACTTATCTTGGGCTTTGAAAGCCAGAGCAACCAAGCAGTGCTGAGATAGTCAATTGGAAATGCCCTCTTTCCTTTGTAACGGCATGTTCCCATCTCAAATAGCCCTTGGGTCAGGTGGTGACTGAGTTTCACAGTCTTCCAGACTGTTGAGAGTTGGAGTTTGTGGCAAGCGGCGTTCAAAATTTGCAAGCTGGGTTGCTGCCTTGTCCAGGGACGTCTGCCCTCTTGGGTGGTACAAAGGTCCTCCATTCAGCCCATATATCTACACATAATTCCCAAGGACTGATGCAATTCCAATACTATAGAGATACTCACATTACTCTGCGGTTTACAAATAAGCCCATGTACTGCTGACATTGTTCTGAGTGAAACAGCCACATCTTTCATTTCCCTATATGAAAGCATCGTTTGTTATTTCAAACTTTTATTGACTGTCTTTTTGGATTCTAGGCTAAATTCTACAGAAGATGCAAAGTAGTACTTGACATATTCTCTTTATTTGTAGAGCACATCTTTTAGGGAATAAAACCATACATACCTTGGATAGATAATACAGGATTGCACGTAGTAAAATAAACTGTTGTAGATCAGAGACGGGGAGATCCTGATCAGGTGCAGTTGGCAGGAAGACTTCCTTGCAAAACTGGTTTGACCCCCTGCTTTTGTCCTGCCTGAGCCTGTGAGAACTGTGCAGGCTGTCCCGGGTCCTCTACAGCATAGCATACCCGTTCTAGTCTTCTTTTCGGATAAAAGGAAGCCGAGTGTTGGGGTCTGACTGCTTCTTCTTATAGAGGGCGGTCTTCTTTACCCTTTTGGAACATTATAAAGCAAAAATTCATTTTTTGAAAGCCTCACATGAAATGTTCACATAAAAGCAATAATATATTGCTATCATTATTCCTTAAGAGATTGCTGTCTCTGATGGCAGTGAGGAAAAGACCCTATTGTGATCCGCTGGTTTATTTCACCAGTATTTTGGCTGCTTTTATTCCTGAGTTTCATTTTTAGTTTGTCATTTTACTCTATCTTATATAAATTTAATCACTGCATCTCTAGCTCTCTGAATATCTGTTGGTTGAAACTTACAGAGCAGACTAAAAGTAATAACAGAGGTACATTGGTGATTCCAAAAACTCAAGTCGATAAGATTAGAAAGCAATCTTCCTGAGCAATGAAAAGAAATGTGGGTTCAGACACAAATGTGTAGTTTTTGACAACTTGGTACAAGAACTGTTTTAAATGGAACTTGTATAAGATTTATCATGTTTTTTAAAACTGTTGATATATTAATCAGAAATTTTGATCAAGATTTCACACACAAATAAACAAGTCCCTTAAACTTTTGTTGAAATTGCTATTACTAGTACATTTTGCCTACAAGTATGACTTTTCTATTGAATAATACTGATTCTGGTAATAACCTGACACAGACATTGTCAATTATTTGGTGGATGTTTGGACAGTTTCACAAGTCATACAGCTTCTTGTGGACCATAGAGACCAAGGTCTCAAATGGAAAGGGGCTCAGAGAAGCCAGCTGACTTCTTCTAAGCTCCCCAGCCTCACCAAACCTTCTTTCCTGACTTCATATCCCATTTCTCGTCCTCGATCTTATTGACTACATACCATATCATAACTCTTCTGCTTTCTGTCTTTGTTATTTGTATTACTCAGGCCTGAAATGTCCTTTACCCTCCTCAGCATCTCATCTGCAGTTCATAACCTACCCATCTTTTTCTAAGGCACTGTTTTCTCCTCGAAGCCTTCCCTGATCCAAAGCTGGACATCATGTGGTCACCCTCTAGAATCTCATATTTTGTCCATACTGATCTTATGGCTGTTAAAATATTTCTCTGTATGTTAATCATTAGCAAGATCTTAAACGCTACACTCCGTGGGAGTCCAACCAAATTTGAGTGGACGGAACTCTTTAATAAGCTACACCTACTCGTCTGCAGATACACTTGCTAACAAGTTGGGTGAGTGCCCGAATACAATTCAGGCAGTTGGTTAGACTGCCGATGAAGATGCGCTCCTTCACCAGCTGGGCAGCTGTCTTATGCTTAGTTTAAACCAGACCAGATATTTGTGACATGAGAGATGGGTGAATGGAAGGCACCATGAAGGCAAGGATAGACGGGATGGTTTGATGATTGGATAGATGCTCGGAACATGAGATGGAAATGACTAGATTGTGTGCTTTTGTGACACTCATCTTTCCTCTTCGCAGCCTTATTGCTCACTACACCTTCACCTGAAGGTCTCTGAGAACCCCTACACATCAGGGATCATTGCCAGCCGAGATACAGCCCCCAGCATCATAGTGGCGTCAGGTAAGCTGGAGATCTCTGCTTGGAACTCAACAAGCAACCTAAAGATATTTTTGAATGGCACTGAAACCATCGACCCTGAAGCAAGTATGCTGAAAAACTCTGCTCAGATATGTCTGCAATCTAAAGCAATCTCAAGTAATGCTGACCGCCCGATACAGCTCATGGTTAGCTTCTGCGGAAGGTCCCTTTCACTAATGGCGATGTGCTCTTTCTAGGGAACATAGGTTCTGAACTGTCCGACAGCGACATCAGCATGTTTGTCTCTTCAGATGCAGGGAACACCTGGAGGCAGGTAAGAAGTACTCCGGATTAAGTTGCTGAAGTTTAAATGACATTAAAATTGCCCACTGGATTCAATTCTGGGAACTTATTCTGCTACACATAATATCTTATTCAACTACATATAAATCCTAAAGCTTGCCAATGCATTTATCTAATCTTAAATAAGTCTTTGGGGTTAGCAAATCTTTTTTTTTTTTTGTCATTCAATAAAAATTATCCATATTCAGAGCCTATACATAATACAGTTTATACGTGACAATGAAACCAAAATAGATCTGACTGAATTTTTACCATAAAAGAGAAATAGAATCCCGAAGAGTTTATCACATAGGGAACATGGCGCCTGAGGGGTAGATTATATACCTAATGCTGAGTTATCTCCATAAATTCCCTTTGCCTTCAAGTCAGAATAGAGAGCAATGCAGTGATATAGAAATAGCCATTACCCAGGTGGTGTTCTGAGATGTTTAAATCTCATGTGCAAAAGACAGAGTAATAACCATCACGGTGCATATGCTAGGGAAAGTAGAAATGGAATCACTTTAAATGAATGTGTTTAGCTTAAATGCCTCCTCTCTTTCTTCTGAATGAAAATTAGATACCCATAGCTTATAAAACAGGCATTTAATGAGGTTTAGCAATCATAACACGGTATGTGCCTAATGCATGGTTGTTACCCTTCAATAAATATGTTTTAATAACCCACTGACATTTAATTATCATACAATAACTTGCACGTAAATTGAAATCTAATGTGCAGGTAATCGCCCAGCAATGAGAATACTCTGCTATACATTTTAGACAGAGATCTCCGTGCTCGGGTCCAGTTGCTATTTCCTAATCCCAGACCCCCCATAAGTCCTCAGTGGGATGCACGTGTATTGAGAAGGGCAGGACAAGAGAGAAACTCATCAAAAAGCCTCAGGGCTATTTATTGATCTCGGAGGTATTTAAGAACATGCACTATCAAGCTTCCTCTGGAGAATGGTTAGAGAGCCAGAATCCTGTTTTTTTCCTTCCAACACCCCAAACAAAACAAAAGAAGTCTCTGCTTCTATAGTCCTGGGATAGGATATGCCTCGAGTATAAGAAGTAATCAAAGGGAAAAGGCGTTACACAGGTCTGTCGTGTAACCACAGACGAGGCTGCACTAACAGCGTGACCGTGAGAAAGCAGAGTGCATCGTATACGCAGAGGACTGAGAAATTGTTCCCACCCTGTCTCCACTTAACTTCACGTTGTTTCTCCACATGTGGAGAAAGATCCAGTGATGCCTGTACCCAAAGATTATGGCTCCATTTTGATCAGAGCTTCTTTATGACTTGGTAGAGAATCTTTTCATTGAACAAGAACACCTTTTTCTAGAGTATTTGGAAATTTTGAAATCCCTATATCTGGAAGGGTCATTGGACCGCTGCAAGCCCCAGCTCCATCAATCACTACATACATGGCCCTAGGCAAGTCTCCACATCTCTCTAAACCTCAGTGGTCTCATCTGTAACCATGGGAATGTGGGAGTAAAGTATCTCCAAGGTTTCTTCTGTCTTTAGATGCTACCCAACATGACGGTTATCCAGTATTCTGACATCATTATAAATGGGCATCAATAGAACGCGCCACAGAAAAGACAGGGCTACAAACATAAATATATAACTATTAATTCTTTGTATTTGGTTTGTGGTGCACCGAAATTTTTCTACAACTCCAGTGGTACCTGTCGCCCACCTTGGGAAGCGTTGTTCATAACTGCGTCTTCCCAAGGATTTGGGGAAACCCGTTCAGTCGCAGGAGGGATTTTTTCCCTCCTCACCCGAAGACGAATTCTCTGAACTCTGGGTGCACGGGGCTGTGGATGTGTGTCCATGTGGGTGTTGTTTCCACTTCCAGATCTTTGAAGAGGAGCACAGTGTGCTGTATCTGGATCAAGGCGGGGTCCTGGTTGCTATGAAGCACACCTCTCTCCCAATCCGGCATCTCTGGTAAAGGCACCCGTTGCCCATGAGTCATGCACCTGATGGTTCCTCATTGCTAAGACTAGCAGTCAGGCAATCAGATTGTGACCACATTTGCTGTAACATGTCAAAGTCTGCTAGAACATCATTTATATCTTTTGCTCTGTTAAAATAAGATTGCTACCTATAAGAGGAGGAAAGGGGATCGTGAGAGAAGGAGGGAAGGAGGGAGGGATGGAGGGGAAGGGAGAGAGAGAATGAAAATAAATTCTGCCCCGAAAGAGGAATCGCATTATAGTTTTTAAATGTGACGATGCCTGCACCAGAGCCTGTTCTTTCAGAACCATTGTGGGTAGGATGGTACAGTCTATGAGCGGCTTAACTTCTCATAGTCCGCTTTCCCAAATAACAGCCCCTGGAGTGTATGTGTTCTGCACAGATCACGACACTTCTGTTCTTGATCGTACGTCCTTAGTTTCCTGCTTGGGGGTGTCATTCGGCAACTCTGCCTGTTGATCTTCCACAGGTGGACGTGCAAGGCCTAACTTCCAGAGGGGCTTCTAATAGACTCCCTTCATGTGTGCTTTTGAAAATGACTCTCTCCACATGCAAGCTTGTTCGAAGTCAAAAGCCTGCTTTTCCCGCCACTGTTAATTACTTTGGTGACTGGAAGGAAAGCTGCAGAAATAAGAGAAACAGAGGCTTAGCCTGAGGGAGTGCATCCACAGAGAAGGGCAGAGAAGAGGAAACATCCCCTGTGACCCTCAGAGTTTCAGGCTTCTCTCTTCTCGCGCTCTAGATTCTGTCCTTCTGTACCCATTCCTTCACTCAGTGAGTCAACCAGGATTTATAAGAGTATAAGTGGGATTCTGCTAAGTCTCTAATCACTGGGAGGTGACTAGTTCAAGTCCATCTAAGTAGGTCCCCTGAAGTCATTGCTCTTCAGAATCACCCGGAAGGCTTGCTGCTAGAGTGCGATTTTGGAGGGAGTCACACTGAGATCTAAGATCTAATAAAACATCAAAATTTCCAAACAGATTCTGTTAAAGGCTCATTCTTATTCTCATCTCATGCAGCTTTCCCCTTGTCAATGTTATAACACACCTGGGTCCCAAATTGCTTGGCTAACTGTATTTCTATCTTCTGATGAAATTAAGAACATTTATTCAAGGCTTATTTTGATAGCGCCTTAGGTACTTTTAAAATGTATGCTCTCCTGGTTGACGGTATCTTTCCTTTGAAAGGATTATCTTTTCCTTCTGTGATCTGATGACTGTTATTTTTTTCTGTCATTAGGTTGAGTTTTGATGAAGGGAGATCTTGGAGCAAATACAGTTTCACATCTATTCCACTTTTTGTGGATGGGGTTCTGGGTGAGCCTGGGGAAGAGACTCTAATCATGACGTAAGTGGAAATCAATGATGCCTTCTAGTGTTATTATTCATCCAGAAACATGTTTTAAGGCTAAGTTTGTTCACTCTGCTACTGTTCGGTTTGGAGCTGCCAGCAAAACCAGTACATCTGATTTCACGATTCCCCAGCAAAGAAGAAAGGAAAATGTCGGTGGCCATTTTTCTTGGCTTCTTTCTTCCTCTACTGAATGGCCTGGGGGAAATGAGAAGAGATTATCTCAATAGAAAATAAAGCTATACATTTAAAACTTTAATAAGAAGCAAACTCGATAGGTAGAAAATCACAGGCGTGTAAGAATGATTTCACTTTAAGGCAGAACACAGAGCTTGCGCAAAACCCCACACAGGCTCTTGCTTGTCCCTGGCTCTTTCCCTAACCCAATTGTGAGGCAAATTAGGGAAACCCTGAGAACAATCTGTTCTTGTGAAATTGCATTTGCTCTCATTCTTGTCTGGAAAGAGATGATCATTAATTTGTGAAAGACTTGATTAATGACTTGCCTGCCTATGGGGTTCAAAACATCAGCTTTGAATGCAAAATATGAAATTGCGCTTTTTCCTTCCCCTAGAAAATTAGACATGGAAAACGGAGGGAAGGTATTAAAGTAGTTGATCCTGTCATCCATGGAAATGTAAAAAATCAAAGTGAATAGTTGGTACATTTTCAAAATTTGTCTTCCCTCCTGTTTATTTTATTATTAATGATAGAAAAGATCGCCAAATGTTTAATATGCCTAATAGCTACACTTTGGGCCATGGTAAGCACAGCTAGATGAGCAGTTTATTTCATAATTTGTCTGCATTTAATTTTTATATTTACAAAACGCAGATAAAAAAGCTGACTGAAAAGGCTGCTTTGTGGTTTTTATCCTTATCTACAGTTAGTGAGTCAGACACCTCATTAAATATCTGAGTCTTTTTCAGTAAGGAGAGTAGAACACACAGTGTAGGAAACAGTTGTAACCACTTGGCCCTGATGCCCACTCTCCCTAGTGACTGGTGGGAAAATAAAATAGCATGGAAACCATGCACATTAGCTAGAGAACCTAGAAGTATAATCTCGGACCATGCAGAATACACTATTTGTGATTGTTTTCTCCATTATTTATTGATTGGGTTTTTTTGTTAACCATTCAGTAGTACAGTATATAGAAGTAGTCTTTTAAGTCAAACACCCTGGGTTCTGACTCTACCCGGTCTGTAGTGCTTTGACCTTGGTTTTTGCAATTAACAGAATTCTTTGAGATTCAAGTTGCACATACATAACGTGGAGCCAGTAACAGGAACCCTCTTCAGAAATGTGTTTTGAGGATTAAATGATATGATCAATGCATTAATGCGCTTAGCATTATGCTAAGTGTATAGTAAAAGCTCAGCAAATGCTAGCTGCTGTGACAATGGTTGCCATTGTTATCACCGCGATTCTTTTTATCCTTATGAACTCTGTAGAGTGTTTGGACACTTCAGCCACCGCTCTGAATGGCAGCTGGTCAAAGTGGACTACAAGTCCATTTTCGACAGACGGTGTGCGGAGGAGGACTACAGACCTTGGCAGCTGCACAGCCAGGTAGGAGGGAGAGAGCAGGGGCTGAGTGCTGAGCACGAGGCTCGGGGTGTTTCGGGGGACAGCGAGGCATCCAAGCGTAGGGATTGGGGCTCTCGAAGCCCACAGGCTCATCTAGTGTTCTGTGTTCCAGAGCAGTGAACACACTCTACATTTTATAGCTTCTTGTGAAGTAATTTCTGTTTTTATTGTACTAAGATATAATGAGATAAAATTCAAATGTGCTTGGCTTAGACTAACAACTTAAAATGAAATAGCAACTCAGCACAGGGACCTAAACATAATTTATCTGAGCACGTTGTATGGAGGCAGAGTGGAGGCAGGGGTGAGCAAAGGACCTGGCAACACAAACCGAGAAATAAAACAACAAAATGATGTTCTCTGAGCAGTGCTAAGGATGCCCTTTCTCCCCACTGCTGTGACTCCGTGGGATTATTAAGTAGTGCTTCTCACCTTTTCCAGGATACCCGTGGTACAAGAATGCAGAACTACCAGTAGGAAACTTCCCTTCCTCCTGGCCCCTCAGCTGTTCGGTTCATAACCAAAAGCTCATGTGAAAGCCTCTCTCCTTAGATTTCCCCAAGCAAGAAGTCATCTTGCACATCTCTCATTACATGGTGAAGGTTCTGGCTGAAAAGCCATCACTGTATCCAGGCAGCAACACATCATTTGTCCCAAACCTAGCCTGAGTGAAATACATACACGCAGATGTGGGATGGAGCTGCTGAAAGTGAGCTTGCTCAAAAAAGACAGGTTATGGTCTTAGACAAAACTCTGTTCTGCCATGTAAAGAGAGCTGCGTTTGACAGTGTGGGCTGCATCAGCTGAATCACCCACTCTCTTCAGAGACTCAATAAATTATCATGCATTTACACGGCTGCTATTTTCCCCTTTGGGAGGCAGAAGCATTGTGATGTTCAAAGCTTTTATTTATTTTGCAGAGAAACACTGAATTTAGTTATCTTGCCTGTCTGATAGATGGATATAAAACCAGTGTATAAAGTTGTGTGGGCAGAAGCATCATAAATTGGGGCAAAATGGATCTTTATATTTCTTAGCAATGCTCTTCTGCCATATGCTCATAAATGACCAAGTGTATGAATCTTCTCTTACAGGAGAATTGAACTTAATTATCACAGATTTGTTGGCAATACACTTGTTCTAGGGCTGAATTTTACTTATCCGTGTGTCCCTCACAGCGCCTTGCCTAACACCTTGCCATGGAGAGCTTTGCTGGACCTCTGAGGAGTTAAGGGCACGTTTAGACACAAACTCAGTGCTTCTTCATATTGCCTTATGAATCACGTTCTATTCTAGGTCCATAGACGCGGCAAACCAAAAGCCGTCAGCACAGAGCAGATCACCAAAGTCCAGATTCCACTAGGGTTTGGGGACATCTCCCTGAACTGCCTGATGGTGGAGCAGTGAAGCTCCCAGTGTTGTACCCAAGTGCATGAGATTCTTGTCTTCTTTCAGGGGGAAGCATGCATCATGGGAGCAAAAAGGATATACAAGAAGCGAAAATCAGAGCGGAAATGTATGCAAGGAAAATATGCAGGAGCGATGGAATCCGAGCCCTGTGTCTGCACGGAGGCCGATTTTGACTGGTGAGCTGTGTGCTTCTCCCACGGAGTCCTTCAGTGTGTTAAATCCACAGGGCCTTAACAAAAGCTTAGATTTGCAATAATAGTGATGAACATAGGGCAAAGTGACCAGCCACGTATCGGAGACACCGTGGCGTACTTGCACACATGCATGTGGAAAAACCAGGAGTTTCTTTAGGCTTAAAGAGGATTTAGAAGATGGTCGGTAATTATCTTCATCTATGTGGTAGATCTCAGGACAGAAAGGGAGACCAGGTCCACTCTGAGTTGCTTCAGATGGCAACAATGAAAACTGTAAGTGGACTTTTCAGAGGGCAAACATATTTGTGCTCAAGATTAAACTTTCTAGAATCTTTGGTTCCGAGGTGTGGAACAATGGGCCTTCTTAGTCAGTAAATTTTCTTTCTCTGGAAGTTTCCAATCAGGGGTTAGCTGACTATTGCTTCTGTGAACTGTGGAAGGTAATACTGAATTTGGTGCAAGGAAGGATTCAGTGGCCTTGCCAGTCTACGGCTCTGTGATCCCAGTGTTAAAGAAGATGCCCCATTTACCTGAAGTAGGTTAGTTTAACTGGAAAAGTACTGAGGCGTTCTGATGTTAAATAAACTCAGAATGCCATTGAGAGTTTCCCGGGGCATTTAGTAAGAAGAAAGCTAACTTGTGGGGCCAATGAGGCCCTTGCTTTGGTCTAGTCTAGGTCAGTGTGTAGGATTCAGGTGAGGTTGAAAAGTTACTGAGGATGGGAATTCCCTTGATCATATCTGTTTCATCTTCTGATCCCTTTTACCCCTCATATTTTTTCTTGTATAGTTCTTTATATGTTTTTAGTTTAGAGAATGCAACTGCTAAATATGTAGGTCAGGGTTAAATGACTGAAACTTACCTGCATGAAAATCAAAGTTGTTCCTTTAACAATTTATTTTGAGCTGTGTAGCAATCACTGGTCACATCTCTGATCATCAGATTACCAATGATTGGGCTGAGAGGTACTGTGTACACACAGATCACATTTCTTAGAAACAGTACATCTTCTTTCATGGGACACCTCTGAAGATGTTTTCCGAACAAGTAGGCCTGGGCAGACCTTGCAAAACTGACCATCAGCACTCAGACTGATAACCCAAGGCTGCCCCCGTCTTGCTGGCAGACAGGTTGTCAAGAGCCAGTGCTGGACCCCTGGGCTCAGCCAGAGGGCAGTGGGGCTTATTACCTTGGAGCTCACAAGGGATTCACAGGAGCTCCCAACCAGGACTTGTGTTTTACTTAGTGTGACATGATTACACTGACAATAATACTTTATCCCTGTCCTACCTTGTAGGACCGACACCCTGGAATACATTTACAGGGAAAATGTCCATGGGATTTTTAACTCATCTGTCACATCCCTCTTTCTGAAGCCCGAATGCTTCTCCTTCCTCCGCTGTATTCGAGGAGAATCTGTAAAGGCAGTTAACATTTTATCTTTGTGATTTAACTGTTAGCTCACCAAACAGTCATTCTTGTGCAGAGAGCAAGTGCATCCTCTCCTAGAAAACCAGGGGCAAAAAGTGAGGTGAGATGTTCCAATTCCCTGATTGCACCTGGAAATATTTCCTCCTTTGGGAACCTTTTTCTGTGAGGTTCCAACATAAGCTAGACTTTTGTTGTCACTTTCGTTTTTCTTTTTCAATTTAAGCTACTTTAGAGGGAAAGGAGCAGGGTGAGAAAAGCAATAAGGTTTCTCCTCTTCCTCACTTCTCACACCCCTCAGTCTTGGCCCAATTCTTGTATTCACTGGAGATTGGAACCTGCTCCTCTTACCATTAACTAAAATGTATTATGAGAAGTGGGAAATGAATTGTGAATGAGGCCTTTGTATGCTTTTCTGCCCCAAGGGGATTTTTGCAACTGCATCATTTCTGAAAATATTTTGGAAGGCTTACCATGACCTCTTTGAGCTCCTACCAGTAGCTAGAGCTTCCTTGAGTCCACTGGACTGTAGTATAGTGAAAGCTGGTTGTCACTGAATGTTCCTTCTTGCCTTGACTTTCCCTTGGACAATCCCCCAGGTGACCTCACCTGTCATTCTCCTGCATGTGTAAGGTAATTCTGTGAAATGAACACTGAGGGTCCTGTAGGCATCAATTATGAAGTCTTCCTATCCATGCTATGTTGAACCAGCACCAAATCCAGCTGGTATGTGCAGAATTTTAAGTGCCAGATGCCTGGTGACATGCCCCTTAGCTGAGCCTGTTTCTCCCTTCTGGTGCCAGCATCTCACCTCCAACGTATAGATGGGCCAATACGTCCTAATGTTTGCTGATCACTTCCTGCAATTTGTGCATGCCAAGGTGCCATTCATTGTCATCCTCTGTACCCGTGTTCATCTTCCAAAAGCCTAGAAGAACAGGCTAGTGGGAGGCTCCTGGAGGCAAGAATGAAAGGAGGCTGAGAGAAAAGGCTTTGACTGTCTCAAACTAGAGAGGAGGTTTAAGGCACTTGGTCCTCACTTGCAGTGCTAACTGACAAGGACAGAATTTTTCCTTGGGGGAATGCTCACGACACCCCTGAAGGACGTTTCCTTTCCCACTGTGACTTCGAAGCATATGGCTGGTGCACAGACAGACCTGGCTCGGCTGTCCATGGTAGATCCAGATGTCTTGGAAGAGCACCCCAAAGACATCAGCAGTAATGAGGATCGTGTCACATGTCTGCTAAACACTTCAGTGAAACTTTACACTGACAGCTGAGCTTCCACCGCAGCCTGCATGCTAGTTCTATAGCTTTCTCTAGACCAACCACAATCGGTATTGTATATCCTCTTAATGAGAACATAATCTATTCTCTCAGCTTCCGGATGTCTGCTTGGAACAATTGGGCGTTGTGCCTTCGTCTTTACACAGGCATCCTCGTGGCCTCCAAGTTAGCGTCTCTGAAAATAGGTTCTGTGGGATATTTTCGTGGGTAATTGATTCTTGGACAAGCATCGATTCAGTGAATACCTCTTTTTTGACTAATTGACTGCAGTCGAAGTTGGCTGTGGACTAACGTGAAATTGTGGTCAGTAATGTTGCCACTTACTGAAAGGTTTCCCTTGGCTCTTTCCCCAACAGTGACTATGGTTATGAGCGACACAGCAATGGTCAGTGCCTGCCAGCGTTTTGGTTCAATCCGTCTTCTCTGTCGAAAGACTGCAGCTTGGGACAGAGTTACCTCAATAGTACTGGGTGAGTGTCTGAAGCCGTGACCTTGATTGGTCAGCCCTTGCTGCTTTTCAGCATGTGTTAAACTTACGGAATTACTTCTGATCAAAGGCCAGGCCTGGTTCATTACAGCACAATTTATTTGTTTTCGTTCTTTTTTTCTTTTTTATAATGAAGCACAGATTTGCGTTAATAGTGCACATTTCATCTGAGAATAAGACCCCAATGGTAAATAAAAAAATAAAATTGGTTTGAAGATGACAATGATAATACATAAATTGCTTCATTTTTTGATATTTTATTTCAGAAGTCTTTTTTCTGGATCCCTGCATCCCTGACAGGATGGCCAAATAAATGTTTCATATCTGCATTTCCTGGGTTATAGATGTGGAACCTGGAGTCAGAAAGGGAGCTCAGTGTCTTAGTAGGACTGTGTTTCCTTTTCTGTGTCCAATTTTGACACATCTAAGGCATACATTCTGATCTTTATAAACCTGGAATCAGAATCTGAAGTTTGCGGTTTAATGTTATGTGTTGTAGAGTTTATCCAATAGTATTTAACAAGAAAGGGAAAACATTCCATCACTTTTCCACAAGCGTAATTGACTTAGAAAACAGCACATGGGACTTATTTGGATTCTAATTCATTCTGCAAAAAGACATTTTTGTAGCCATTTGGGAACATTAAGTATGGACTGGTGATTAGGTGATGTATTAGGTTTTCCAGAGATCTGTTTTTATAGCTGATAGATTAGATGCATAGAGAGATGACTCATTTACTTTTATGGGGAATTGGATCACATGATTATGACGGTAGGCAAGTCCACACCCCAAGATGTTCAGGGTAAGTGGCAAGCGAGAGACCCAGCAGCACTGATGGCGTGCTTCCAGTCCTCGTCCGAAGGCAAGAGAACCAGTTTCTGGCTGAAGGCCAGCAAGCTCAAAACCCAGGAAGCGCTGATGCTTCCATCTGACTGTGAAGGCAGACAAAGCGGATGTTCAGATAAAGGCCTTCAGAAAGGAGAATTCTCTCTTACTCAGGAGAAGATCCGCTTTTTTGTTCTATTCAGACCTTCACCAAATTGGGTGAGGCCCACCATATTGGGGTGAGCTATTTGCTTTACTCAGGCTACTGATTTAAACGTTAATCTCACCCAAAACCACCCTCACAGAAACACTCAGAATAATGTCTGACCAAATATCCGAACACCCCATGGCCTTTTCAAGTTGACAAATGAAATTAGCCATCACAGGTGACACTAGGTTATACCTAAATCTAAGTAATATATTATATTTATGATATTATATTAACAAAATATAGTTATAGACTTAGAAATGATCATTGTAGTTTGGTTAGGCCAACGGAAAAATAAACGTTATCTTTTAGAGATATATAATGTGTGAGATTTTCTTTAAAATGTTAAAAAAGGGAAAGGTAAGAAAAGGGACTGGGTAATACTTGAAGATATTAATGGAGGCATGGAGATTTATTATACTATTTTCCCACATTTGTATGTATTTGAAAATTCTATGTCAAAAAGAGAGGGAAAGGCAGGAGGAGAGAGAGGGAAGGAGGGGGCGGGAGGAGCGAGCGAGCTGCGGGCCTCTCACCAGTAGGCGGGTCCAGCTAGACAGTTTCTCCTCTCAGTTCTCATGCCAGCTGCAGTCCAGGGCTGAGCACTGCCAGGGCTTCAAGTATGTGTTTCCCTGTATTGGAAAGAAATGAAGGTTTTTTTTATTTAATTAAAAACAAAGATTACCAAAGTAATATTCAGGGTCTAGCACAAATAGCGCCTGTTTTTTATTACAAAATCATAAGCATGTAATTCTGTAATATAACAATATCACACTCAAGAACACCATATGACTTTTGAGGTGAAATGTTCAAATGAAAACTATAAATTATTACACCCGTATTATTAGCCTGCCAACCACAGACTTGCAGGCGTTACTTCTGCCGGACCCTGTATACTACTCTTCAAAAGGAAGGGGAAAAAAAACTCAGACAAGTATCCCAAATATCATTTTCTCTAGTGTTATGGATCCCTAGAGCCTTGAAGGAATAAATTGTGATTTCTTTGATCTGTAACACAAAATCCAGGAAAAATACAAAAAAAAAAAAAAAAAAAAAAAACATTTTTACAGCAAGTCAGTGGGATCTGCAGCATCTAATACCATGGAAAAAAAATGGAAGAGGCTGATGTAATAGATTAACTTAATTTTATAACTGAGTTATAGCTTAAATAACTTAAACTTTTAGTACTCGCATGTACCAGAATGTTCAGGCCTTGTAAATGGCATTGGAAACTTCTACAGCTAACTTCAAAATTGATTTTTTCCCCCTACCTCCATCGGTCAAGGAAGTTATATTACTCTCTCTTTGGTATTGATGAGAAGAGGCTGAAGTACAGAGAAGCCTAAATTGTTTCAGATCAATGCTACTCAGATCACTGGAATAGGCAGAGTGAATACATACACACACATACATGCCCGTACATGCACACAAACATTTTTACGCTGCCTCTAAATAGGTTTCACCAGTCTTTAGGCAAACTCAGTGTGTAAAACCAAATAAAGCCTGACATATATAAAATAAAGGATCGGAGATGCTAGAATTATAGCGTTCTCTTCAATGGGATTTTTCATCTATTCCCTATACAATTAAAATTAAATTTGAATATGCGACTCAGTGATCAGTGCCCAGGTATATGAATGTTTGTCAATGTGGTTATGTTTATTAGTCACAAAATCACAATGGTCACTTCCTAGGGCTCACCCTTCACTCTGAGAGCTTTGTTCATGTCAGTGGGTTTTACGTGATAGCATCTGACCCGAAAGGGTTTTTAAGTTACTATAGTTCCTGCTTTCATCTATCCCGTGAAATTTTTTTTGCAAAAAAAAGCATCAGAATCAGTGAATGAACTTGTGTAAAAAGAGCATGTGATAAATACCAGCCATCAGTAGGTGTGGCAAATGTCCTGCTCATAAATGTAAGGTGCTCCCAGGTAAAGGAGTGACCACCCACCTAGGGACCGATGGACTAAAGGGTGTGGGGGGTGACATCAGTAACCTCACTGGTCAGTGTGTTGTCTAAACATGCTGCATTTGCACTGGGAATGAGAGGACCCTTACCTGGGACAGGGGTCTGAAATTACCTTCACAAAAGGCCTCCTACCATTGATTTCTCGTTTACAGTGTCTGTAGCCACTTCAGGAGTTGCTAAGAGGTAAAATGTAGGAGGAATTAAAAGAGAACTTTCTGCCTTTCTTCATGTCACTCCAGCCTCGGACCCCAGACGCCACTTGGCTCTGTGTGGACTCATCGGCACATAACCACAGGTTCAGTATTTAACATTATAGCCACTACCAGCACTGCCACGAAGCACTCAGCTTTCTACTTAAAAACGTTTAATTGCACAAGAAATGTAGGCATAGCTTTTCTATAGTTTTAAAGTCCGTTTAGATCATCACCCCAATCCTGCCTCCCTTTCCACACAACTTTGATCTGGCAGACACGTGTGTTATCCGACTCTTTTCATTTCCCAGTGAATAATTGCGCCAGGAAAAAAATACACAAAATTAATTGGGGGGGGTTGTTTTTATATGTGATTTTCTACTAGATATGTTGTCCTTTTTTTTTCTTTTTTATTCAAAAACATATCTTCTACATCCTTCCAAGTCAGATTATACAAGGTTACCTTCTTTTCATACCATGGGACTGAAGCACCTGGGTTTCTTAGTCACCCCTTTTTATGGACATTTTGCCGAGGTCCTGTTTTCTGCCACTATAAACAGTGCTGCAATTAACATTCTCACACCATAATCATTGTTATTAAAAGCATGCAACAATAATTAGTCTCTTTTGGCAGCTGGAGGTGTTTCTGCTGATGTGTAAAGCAGATTCCCCCCAGCTCTCTGGTTACCTCTCAGACCTGTGGATCCAGGCTTTGCCAGATCTCTCCCCACAAGGGTTAAACACTGGCTCCCTGCTCACACACCTCCTTCTAGTCCTACATATTAGAGACTTATCTCTCCTTTAAAATACAAATGTCAATGGATTCTGTAAGGCAAAGCTGAGAGGAAGGGTAAGGAAGATCATTTTAGGCAAAAGAAACAAGAGATGACCTGCGTGAAAGGGCCACCAGGGCATGTTTCTCAAGAACAAGCCTTGCTGTTAGTGCCTGGAAGCTTCTAGAATTGAGGAGCCACCGTGTACCCTGAGTCTCTCTGATGCCAGTTTCAGCCCATCCATGGGCATTGCCTACTCAGTCTGTACAGAATCTATTAGCTCCAGGCTGGGATGAAGCACAGAGGCATCCCAAGTGCAAGGTCAGCCTGAGAGCAGTCCCTCCATAAATGTTACTTCCCAGATGCCTCACTCACCTTACAGCAGAGCACGCATGTGGTCACGCAGTCAGAATTTGAATGGAAGGGAGTCTAGGAAAGAAGCGCTTCCTGTCAGCGAGGCCAAACAAACAAATCTTCCAACATCACCTTTCTGAGAGTTTAGCTGAAAACATGCAGGTAAACCTTCCTTTTCCTTGTCTTCTTTTTTTTTTTTTTAATGCCTCACTTTATAAATGGTTTTGCTTGCCTTCACAGTGAGCTTATTACCCTGTATCCAGAGCAGAGTTCTCAAGTTCACTCACTTGACCATGATGGAAACATTCTAGCATAGGTCAATAGTATGCCCAGTAGAAATGCTATTTTAAGAGGATGGCAAAATATTTATCAGCTTCACTGTGCAGAATGGCTGTGCAATTTTTGTTTCAGTTCTTGGCTAGCACTCAGAAGTGCTAGTTGGAATAAGAGCTGAAATGGGTGCAAAATGTCCTTCCAGGTAGCTGTGGCCACTAGTCCTTAGTCCATGGAGCAGCATGTAAGCATGATTCTGCTGTGTTCTCCACTGTACACTCCCTGCCTCTGTTTACCCTTTGCCTTCACACCTTCCATAAGCCCCTCCATTAAAAGCTAGGAGGATGGTGCTTATGGATGGAGAATGAAATATTACAAAGGGGGATGTTTTGTTTGGTGAAAAACGGTTACTTTGAAATCACTGTTTGCATCCAAGCTCTGTCGTTTACCATTCTTTAGCAAGTGACTCCCTTTCTTTGAACCTTAGTTTCCTAATCTGGAAGATGTTGCTATTTGCTTTGGGGATAAATATAATACTATATATATATACAACAAAATACCTAGCATATGTAGCAAACAGTAGTCACTTTACATACGCACATACCATCACCAGTAGTCATCAACTAAGGGCTCCTCTGGAATAAAGGGAAAAAAGAGGGGGAACATTCTTTTTACCGTGTGTATGTAGTCCAGGCATTTATTAATATTTAATAGCTACTGCAATGCTGCGATCTAGGACATATGCAGTCTAAGCTCTGTTGTCTCATCTGTAAAACAAATAATAACCTGCGCAGGCTTATAAAGCCACATCATTAGAAACCATTGTACATCCAAACACATGCCTGGCCCTCCATACCACTTAAAGCAGAGAACACCTTTGCCTGATTAGTGAAGGGGTCTCTTTTGTTCAAATAAAGTGAAATCGGTGTTCATTTGTTTGTATTCTTTCATGTTAGTGCTGAAAAAACCCGTATCGCTTCTCACTGTTTTTTCCCCTGGCGTCTGTATATATCTCAGTTTGCACACACACAAGCACAAGCTCATTTAGTTGTGCTTACATGTGGTTATATCTTGTTGATACTGTTTGGGATCCTGGGAACATGCTGCAAATTTAAGCTGCTAAATTAATGAGGACATTGCTTGTTTCATGCCAACCATAAAAAAATTCTGTCAATATAAAATAAAGTGGGCATTGGGCTGGTTTATTCTAAGAAACCAAGAAAATCTTCTCAGGGGAAAGATTTTTTTCTTCCTATTAAGCTAGAGATGTTTCCAAATGTATTTAAAAAGAAAAGTGTGTACAGAAATTTCTGCCTGTGGAGTTTCTTTAAAAGAGTCATTAATTCTTCCTGGACGAATGTAAATGATAGAGTTGATTGTTCCTCAGGGTTAGTTTCTCAATATACAACAGGGATATTTACTCAAGAAGCTTAAAACTGATTTTAAAATAGCATTAATTTATTGTATGTGTATATGTACAGTGTATATATACGTACACTGTATATATACCCACAATAACAATTAGTGGGTCCAGGAAAATATATATATATTTACTTATATATGTGTGTGTGTGTATGTATATAGATATTATATATATACATGTGTGCATATATATACACACACATATATATAGATATATAAATTCTAGCAAAATAGTAATCTTTATACAGTCAACATACATTTGGAATATTTTAAGATGCTTTCTATAAACACATTCCTCCTGTCATCAGCTGTGAAAACTTAGACCCTGGCTAACCTGCCATTGCACTGGCATTGCTATTTCCAGGGTCTTTGGGGGCTCTGGTTTTCTCCCAACTATATTCAATTCTACTCTTGGTGGGGATTTTGATGTTCAGTGTGATCACCTTAGCAAGATTGATCAATGTACATCTCATGGATGATAACTGGTTCTAAAAGTGGTGCATGGGTTTAAAGGCCACAGGAGGGGTATCACTTGCATTATTTACAGATGCCACACTGCAGGGGCTCACCTACCTGCTTTCTAGCAAAGCACAGTGCCAGCTTACAGAAGAGACTCAACAATTGTTGCTACAAAGTTGACTCTTCCGAAGATCTTTCTTAGATATGGTTTTGCATGTTTTCATGGATGGTGTGAGGGTTGGGAAATAAAGAAGGTGAATGTCACCGTATGTGGAGATCTTGTTCTCACGTAGCAGTTCTTGCCCACGTGAATGGTGTTGGCATTACCAATTCTCAGCCAAGCAGGATGGCATAGGGGCAAGAGAACACTAAACTCCATCCAGAGGTGCAGAACTGCTACTAGTCCCCTGTGTGACCCTGGGAAACTCTAAACTGTATCTCCTTTCCCTTTTGTGCAAAGTGAAGGATTGTATTGGGTGATCTTTGTGATCCCTTCAGGCTCTGACGTGTCCATATCTAAATTGAAATGATTATTAGGATCCTAGGACTGCAGGTGCTCAAAAGAAGAGAAAATTTCTTACACAAATTAGTTCTACAACTAGTTGACTCAGATAATGGATCCCATGAGTCATTCTCATGATTCTCGATTTTAAGTGGTTTTGTTTAGCATTGCCATGTGCCCCATCCCATCAGGTTGGCATTTAAAACAAAGTCACATTCCATTTGCTGTTGACATTAAATGATTTGTGCTTCCATCCTGCTTCCTGTAAGAAAAGTTCTCTTGCCTCCATTTAGGACAACCTCTGGACAGTCCCCCAGTTGCAAGGTCTGCTTACTCAGTTTAGGGGGAAAATCCTGAGAACTATTGCCTTGAGGAGAGAAACTTGGAGAACATGCTGAGTCAGCCATGGGACCCAGTTATTTCTAAATGTTGATGTCACGTCTACTGTATAAGATCGTTGTTAAATATGGGCACACTGCGTCTAGGCAGATTTTAAGTCTTGGCCCTACACTGTACTCAGGATTAGCCCCCTTCCATCTTCCCAAGGCTTGTTCCAGTTCTTGTTTCATTAAGTAGACTGTCATTATAACAAAGCTGTTTTTCCTTGAAAGCAAAGGCATGTCGTACAATCTAAAATAGTAAACTACATAAATTATTTTTTAAATTTAATCTTTATTGTATTTTTTTCCATTATCACTTAGTCCACTTAGCTGCATAGTCATAAAAATCTGTATTCCACCCAAAATCACAAGATAAAAACAACTACTAAGTAGTAAAATACCAGTTTTACTCTCACAAAGAAAAACTATGGCCTTATCTTTTTTAAGACTGGCAGGCAATAAAGAAGCAAAATCAAAGAAGATAGAGGTAAAAAGGAAAAAGTGACAGAGGAGTATCAAGATGGGAAGGAAGAGAATAGTTGAAATTGGGGTTACTGAAGTAATAAGACACTATCTACTGATGAGCGGGTGATAATATCAGAGGCACATTTGCAGAATGCTTCCTTTCCAGTAATTGTACAAAGACTCCCTTGCCATTACAGGTCACATTTCTTCTTAGACTGAAGAATGCTTTCCCCACTAAATGCATCCCAGTAATATGCAGAGCTTCAGTCCAACATAATCATAAGTCGCCTTGTTATTGTGGAGGTAGCAGCCCCATTTAATAACATATTAAATGCATTATTCATTTATGTAACTCAGACCCAGGGACAGCTGCTGGTATGAAAATAGGAGCATTCAGTAATGCAAAAAGCAGGTGCATGCTTACTTGAGTAAATTAACTCTGTATTTCTGCACAATTTTCTTCTAAATTTAAGGGACAGGTCTGGTAGGGCTAATGCGATGCTGTTTTCATCCAGGAAATAAAACGGTTTCAGAATGGTTTTTAATGAGCATTTAAAAAAATTACCAATAGTCTCTCTGTGGCAGAATCCCAGGGGGATGGATCCGTGCTTTGGATTTAAGCAGAACTCCTGTTGCTACAGGATTCCGGAAAGCCTGAGGCAATGATTGGTCAGAGCAGAGACAAACAAGAGCGATGCTCCCTTGCTGATGATGACAATGGTGATGGTGAGCCCATGCCTCTATAGCTGCTAGCCAAGACAGAGGCACAGGTGTGCTTGGGTGCTAAGTGATTAAAAATCATAATCTCTTTCCTTTGCCTGGTGCCTTGCCGCAGAAACACACAGGGAGTTTCTGACGCACGGTTAAATTCACTGAGTTGCTCTAATCGCTGTATGACATTGACAGCCGTTTTCTCGCTACCATCACCGGTACCAGAATGCTACCATTGCCCCATGTCAGTGGCGTTCCTTTTTTTCCTCCCACCTGCCATTATTGTCTGTTTTAATCAGCATATACTCACAAGCACATCCAATGGTGTTTTTAAAATATCCAATGAGGGGCTATTAAAAATGCTTGGATATAACAATGCCCAGTCAGAATGGGTAGGGATCTTAATTCAGGAGCAGGGGTTTGGAGGCTGCCTGCTTGTGCTAGTTAACCCTTTAGTTGGTTAACCCTGCTTGTTAACCCTTTAGTTGCTGGGCTGTCAGGAGAAGCAGGGGTTCCGAAGATAGGGATCAACACCACCAGGTTGGTGGGTGAGGTGTTTGAAGGGATTGGGGCAGTGGTAATAGCCAACTGCTATGCAGATATTTCATCTTTTAAAATGTACGGCCATACGAGTGTGGACCTCATGATTATCAGTCTAGCATAGCCAGAGCTCAAGGATGCCCTCAAAGAGCTTAAAGTTTACAGTCATACACAGGAAGGCAGTGGACAAGGCATAAATTGATTCCTATCAAGTCAATCATAAGGATTCCTTTAAGAGTTTAAAGGAGGGATGATATTCCTCCATTTGAAGAATCTATACAGTGTAGTGGTAAAAAGCAGAGGTGTTCTACAGATAAATTGTCTAGGGTCCTGGCTGTATAATCTTGAGAAAATTAGTTAACTTTTTTGAACCTTAATTTATTCATCTGTACGTTAAGAATAAGAATACCTTCCTTATTAGGGATATTTTGAAGGTGAGTGAGAAAATTCTGGTTAAGAACTGAGCACAATGACCAAACTAAAGCACAATAAGAACTCTCTATGAACTTCTTACTATTTTACTACCAGAGTCAGGAAGAGACAGGTGATAAGCTGTAAGTGGTAGCAGGGGCAGCTATGGAGCATGCAGGAGGACATAGAGGCAAAAAGAGCAGAGAAGTGTGGCTAGAGCAGAGTGAGCATATTGGAGAAAAAGAGTCCAGAAAAACAGAATGAAGTCAGCTTGCCGAGGGTTTTCTGCACCAGGTAACTGGATTCGTGTCTTATCCTAAGGACATCTGGAAGATATGAAAGTTGTTAATAAACAGGACAAATAATAATAGTATTAAATAAAAATAATTGGCAACATTTCATAAGCACTTGCTAATTGTCAGAGTGGTTTGAAGTACTCTGTGTACCTTAATCCATTTAATCCATGCAACTACCCTACAAGGTGAGTTAAAGATTAAAAATTGACTTTGTAATGATTCCTAGTGTTCAAAGCACTTTCTTCAACAGTATTTAATTTGACTTTTTCAACCATGCATTGAGCTAGTCAATTCTGAGACTCAGGAACAGAGGCGAGTACCTTGGTTAGATTTGAAGGGATTGGAAAACAATAGCCTACAAGCAAATCTGGGATACTGCCAGTTTTTGTGAATTAAGTTTAACTGGAATGCAGCTGCATACATTCTTTGCACATTGCCTATGTCCACTTTCATTCTACAACCAGAGTTGAAAACCTTGCCACAAACACCATATAGGCCACAAAACTTAGACATTTACTATCTGGTCCCTTGTATAAAAAGCTTGTCAACCCCTGATGTGGAAGAGTGGAAAGATCTTGGCCTTTGCTTCCAGTTTGCGCTCCTCCACTAGTAGTCTTGGGTAATCAAATATATGAATCCATAAAGTAGTTACTGTGGACCACACACAAAAAAGATGATGAATAGGAAACCCTGAACCTGCAAAGCCTTACAGGTTAGTCATCCTAAAACCACAGATTTAATTTATTATGAATCTGATCAATTGTACAGAGTAAATTTTTAGGATAATTCATTTTTTTTACTTTTTTTTATGTTCATTACTGTTCAAGTATAGTTGCTTCCACTTTCCCCCACTGCACCCACCCCCCTCTCCTACCCTCAATCCTACCCCTCTTTGGCTGCTAAAACAAGAAGAAATAAGCAAAATGATAGGAAGGATTCACTCAATCAACAGACTGAAGTCTCCTTAACATGAGATTTCAGTGGTTTTAGACAGTATAACCCCTCATGAAATATTGAATGAAAACTACGAAGTTTAGCCAACTTTCTGCATTATGCATTACTAGAGCATGCTCTATGAGACGTAGTGTTAAACCATGGCATCCCATAGTAATCTATTCTTTCTCCGAATTGCAAATTCCTTTGCAATATATATTGCTACTCATTCTAACCCTTAATTATATAGCCCTTGAAATATCCTAGATTATCCACATAGATCTCTGCAACTAGATTATAAATTTAGTGAGGGCAAGGACCATGTCTTCTACTGCTAGGCATTTCCCACAGCTCTGAAGTGAAACAGTTCATTGATTGACTAGGTGAATGAAAGAAGTATACTGAAGTGCTAGTCATAGGAACACCATATTATTATGAGGATTCGTATTTCTCTTGGGTGCTTTATGTGAATCAACTGTCATCCTCAGAGCTACATGAAATGTAGTTATTGATAGCCATCAGGCAGTAGGTTTAGTTTAAAAAATTGGGAGCGATCCAAATTATAATGAACTTGATTACAACTTGACCTTTTCTCCATTTAGGTACAGGAAGGTGGTTTCCAATAACTGCACTGATGGAGTGAGAGAACAGTACACTGCCAAACCCCAGAAGTGTCCGGGGAAGGCCCCGCGGGGGCTCCGGATCGTCACTGCCGACGGGAAGCTGACAGCGGAACAAGGGCACAATGTTACTCTCATGGTGCAACTGGAGGAGGTAGGATCGATTCCCATCTCCCCTCTACCTTCTGCAGCCAGAGATTTTTTCCCAAGAAATCATGGTTTGGTTTATATATCTTTCTGAGTTTTGTTGACATGTTTTTAACTTGATTATTTAAGTTTTTATTTCCTTCCACTTTTAATTTCTTGTTGCTGTTATCATGTCACCTTCTCTGATGCAATTTTTTCAATTATTTTTATTTCACTGCAAGTGTTCTTCACTTCTGCTTACTATCTCACTTCTTGGGCGTTCTTTTTGGATTTAACCTTGCCTTACTGGCACTTTTAGAAAAATGTTTTTTTTCCAGAATACATGAACGGTTTTTTTGAAAATAATTTTGCATACACACATACTCAACCAACCTAAAAAAACACCGGTGCTGTCTTCCTCTCCCACTCCGAAGTCTTGGGTTTC
>PVJI01005934.1:0-91411 GCA_004026765.1 Micronycteris hirsuta
GGGGTCCAGGGCAGATGGGGAGGGGCAGAAATTCACAGGCTGCTTTGGCATGGAAAGAACAAATAGTTAATATTTTAGATGCTAGCCGTTTAAAGACCCAGACAGAAATTTGATTGAACTAGGTAATAACCATAGAGGATAACAAGATTTTAAAAAATATTTCTCAGCATTTCTCTGTGCACAGCATTATCTTGTTGAACATTTGTCTTCACACCCTGATTCATGGCCACCCAGCTAAGCCCGCAGGAAGTGAAATATTTTATGTGATGTCCAACTTTTAGGAGAAGAAGGAATTTCAAAAGAGACACTTCAAGTTCCATACCAACTCAAATCTTTTATCACTCAACGTCTGTGGGTCTGTGTCATGAAAACTGATGGTAAACCTGAAAGATTTTTTGTTTTCTACTCTACAGTTAGGTTGGCAAATGAGTCAGTGTGTTTTGTTTTCAGAGCAAGATTGGAAAGAGAAAATTTTCGTCTTAATAAGAAGAGGTAGATGCTTGAGCACATGTCCTTCTCTGAGCATTTGTTCATTTGTGTTTCACACATTACGTGATAGACCTCATTCCAACAGTGCCAAGGGGATGAATGTGTAAACGCATTGACTCTTTTAAGTGGTTTGGTTTCTAAGTGATGGGCACTGTGCAGTTCAAGCCTGTGGGGGTGTTTATCAGTACAGCCCTGGATTAGCAGCGTTGTGGGATGTCTTTTCACACCAGCATGTACAATTTCATTGTTAGCTTGCTAGGTTCCGAGGGGTCCCTAATACCTTCTGAGTTAACACATATGAAAAAGTAAGGAAAGTAGACTCTTTTTTCCCTGCTGGATTGGAATTAGATAAAGTATGTTTTAATATGCAGGGGCATTAGAAAATTTTAAATTATTGTCCGTAATGTTATTAAAACTCTTTGCTTTTCTCCAAGGGAATTGGACCAACCATAAAAATAAAAGGGAGGTTGTTTTGATCTGCCACTGATATCCTTGTTCTCTAGTGTGGTATAGATTTTCCACATAGTTCCTTTTTTTTCTTTTTAAACCCTCCAGCGCTCTAAGTTAGGATACTATGATTTCAAGGGCTTGCTTGATTGTGGTAACATCTATGACCTGGAGGGCATTGAGCTTTTTCTTACCATTTCTTGTTACCTCCCATTAACTTCAGGTGCTTTTTTTTAGGGCTTCCCAGTCTTTATCACTGTAATTTACAAGAGCTTTGTCTATTAACTTTAAGTCCAGGCTGCCCTGCATGCACTAGATGACAGTGAAAAAGCTCTTTGGAGAAGACACGCAAAATGTCAGAGTCCTGAGAAGGAGGTTTGCGGTCCTTATTCTCCTGATCAGCTTGAAAGAGGGAGTCATTATTCTGGATGAATCAGAAGCCGGAAGTTCTTCACAGCAGTGACTCTGCACTAAATTGGCCAACGACAGATGGAAGAGAGATTCATAGAAAGTTCTTCACTGGGGTCTCACAGATCAACTGTCCTAGACAGAATGGGGGGAGAACAAGCTTCACTTCAGCCCTTCTGAATGTGAGTTAGGAGTTTCTGCTAAGTCAACACATCATGTGCCATGACTTACAGCTAAGATGTGATCTGAGAATGTGATTAAATCTATGAATCACTGTTTGTTTTTTAGGCAATAGACACATTTAACTATTTTACATAACTCGAATCCTAGAGGTGCCCAGTTTTACATATGGTGCAGTAGCTCGGGGGTGCCACCAAAGACCCCATTTCTTTCTATTATTCCTCTCTGCCATCTTTTTATTTTTTATCATTTTTCAAAGACTTGATTATTTTAGAGCAGTTTTAGGTTTACAAGAAAATTGAGAGGAAGGTGCAGAGATTTCCCACATACCTCTGCTCCCACACATCCATAGCCCCCGGTTGTCAGCATCACTCATGAGAATGGTACAGAGGGTTTTCACTCCACTCCCCTCCCCTCCCTTCCCCTCCCACTCTCCCCTCCCCTTCTCTCTTCTCCTCTTCTTTAGTGAAGGAGGAGCCTACATTGACATGTCATACTCACCGCAGCCCATCGTTTACCTTAGGGTGCGCTACTCTTTAGTGTCAGACTGCCCTTGAAGGCACACACTCATCAGGAGAGCATCTGTGAAACTGTGATGGTGAAGGTGTCGGAGGAGGTTTAGTATAGAGAAGAAAAGACTTAGCTGACTTCAGATATTTTAGAAGCTTAGTCCATGTGGCTCCAGGGAATGATGAGGGAGTTGTAGGCAGGTAAGTTGGGTACAATCTAAGAATTTTATGAAAAGCAAGAGTTGTCCTGAAAGGGGAAAGGGCTGTCCTATGAGGTGTAATGACCCCTGGGAAACCTCATGAAAGTGAACGTCGTTGTCATCTCCTCTTTTTAAGATTTTATTTATTTATTTTTAGAGAGAAGGTAAGGAAGGGAGAAAGAGAAGGAGAGAAACATCGATGTGAGAGAGAAACATTGATTGGTTTCCTCTCTTACACACCCAGACCAGGGACCTGGCTACCACCCAGGCCTATGCCCGACTGGGAATCCAACCAGCAACCTTTCATTTCGCGAAACAATGCCCAACTAACTAAGCCACACCGGTCAAGGCATGAATGTCTTCTTGGTTAGGTTTTTGTAAGATTCATTTTCTAATGAAAATGCATTAAGATTTGTGGATTCATGAAAAATTCCTGGTTAAACGACAGTTCACAGTAGTAAGTAAAAAAGTAAGCATCTGAGAAAAGGAACTTGTCTACAAGACTGCTTTCCTGGGACAAAGCCCCATTCAGAAAGGGTGTGCTTGAGCATGACTGTCGTCAGGCGTGGGTTCACCTTGGCACATTCATCCTCCACCTCCGTCCCCCAAATTACCTGTATGCCCACCATTTAGAATTTCTCTTGACAAAATTTACAATGAATTATCTAATACCAGAAAAAAGACTTCACCAAAAAAAAAAAAAAACAAACAGCCTACTTACCAAAGATTTGATGTGGTTTTTTTTCTCTTTTTAATGGCACATAGCAGGAGTTCTTTCCTAATGGCCTCCAGCTATACATCTCCTAAGAAAAATTATCCACAATACGTGCTAAGATACAACAGAATCAGGCAGCAGGGGAAGACCTGTCTGTGATCACTGCCTTGTGCCTCTTTACAGAAGCTTCTGTCAGAAGAAAGGTTTGTATCCATGGAAACAGACTCTGATGAGAAGCAGCTGCTCAATCAGGTCCTGAACGCTGTGAAAGTGACGCCATCCCTCAATGAAGACCTGCAGGTGGAAGTGATGAAGGTCGGTTTGACGGGGCTACCAGTTTTCGTCATTTGCACAGGAACAAAGTCTGGTCCCCCCATGCCCCAGCTCCCATTGTTGTCTGGAAACTGCCTCTGTACAGCTCATCCTTCATTATCCCAGTCCCCTAGAGTAATCCTGCTTATTGAACAGAAAGAACAAGTAAAAAGGTACAATTTCAGCACATCTGTAAGATTTTTGGCCCAGTCATGCATATCAAATACTGGGAAAAGTATTGATTGCTTTTTGAGAGAATGTATGTAAGTAGTTCTAGCCTGGGATAAATCTGGTCATTCTGGGTATTCTGCCTGCCTGTATGTATGTGTTAAAATAAAGCAAAGACCTCATGATGTTTCAACTCACACTAAGGTTTTAGAACAGCCGGTTTAGGAGAAGGGAAACCGTAATTGGGAGCTATATCAGCTCAAATTATGTGACCCTGATCTTCCACATTCCAGTTACTGTTTCCCTTTTGGGGGTGGCATCTCTCAAGTGTGTCATATCCTGTGAGTGAAGAGTGAGTTGGGAAGACAAGGATGGAATCCCTTCCCAGAACAGCACCTTGGTCAGAGTAACATAGCTAGGACAGCAGGCTTGCTTTTACTAATGCCTTCTGCTCATTTTCTCCCCAGAGGAAGAAGGTTAAGAACAGCTGATGTTGCCCTGGCCAGTGTGTCTCAGTTGGTTGGAGCACTGCCCCAGTTGCAGGTTCAATTCCCGGTCAGGGCACATACCTAGGTTGAGGGTTCTCTTCCCCCCTGTCAGGGTTTGTACAAGAGGGCAGCCAATCAATGTTCTCTCTTTTGCCCTCTCTCCCTTTCTAAAAGCCAATGAAAAAAAAATGTCCTTAGGTGAGGATTAAAAAGAAAAAAACACAGCTGGTGTCACAGAATGGTGGATTTCTTCCTGGAAGTGCAATGAAGGACTTTTGTCTTAGATAAGAGACTTTCCTTCTCTGGGCTTCATTGTCTCCACTCAAGAAAGAGATTGATTTCAGCCATGACAGTTTCTTAATGCCCTGGGACCACCTTATCCCTGTTGATGGGTAGGGTAGGGTATTGATTATTGAAGATCTCAGACCCTGAACCCGGACATCTGGGTTTGAATCCTTATTCATTTCCTAGCAGATTCATTTCCTTGGACAGATTCCTTAACCTCTCTGGCTTGATCTTCTCACCTGTAAAATGAGAGTAATAGTAGCACCTACCCAATAGGATTGTTGTGAGAATTAAATAAGGTGATATTTTTAAGGAACTCAACACCTTCTTTGGCACAAAGCAAGTGCCTTCAAAGTGTTAGCTATTACCAGTACTCCTTCTGCTTCTGCAACTGCAGCCTACTATTGCAGAGTCAGAATCTCGGGGGTGGGGCTATGACTATTCCTGTGCACAGTAAACATCAAGCATTCCTGAAAAGGCTGATCTCGAAGATCCATGTGTCCTTAACTCTCTTTAATTCTGGAGTATAAGGTTTTCTCTGCCCTTTGACATCTGTTTGTCTGTTGTGTAATCATAGCAACTGAAGAATAACCACCTCTAGACTTGTCCTAGTTGTCTGCTACCTCCTGCCCACTATTGCAAGAGGGTTAAGTTCAGCTCCCATATTAATTGTGTTTGTGACTTCCAAGTCTAGTGTGCTGAGTCCTTCTACTAGTAAGTCTCCAAACAGTGGGTGAGCTCTGGTGTCATACTGAGAGACATACCTCACAGATTTCCTTTTATTCTGGGCATTCCCTCAGGCATACAGCTTTTTGTGGAGTACAGGAATTTGTATTAAGAATTAAAATGAGAAAGTACCGGTTCCTGTTTTTCTAGGAGCTGTGGAGAAGCAGGATGTTTAATGGTCATGTCAATAGTAACACCTGTTTTGAAAACACATACTTGCTTTAAAAAATAACAGCCCAGCGGTCCCTTCTGCTAGCTTTGCTGAAGACAGGAGCTGACACATGTTAACTCTACTGGAAATCTTGAAAAACCATTGAAATGGCCTTTTTAATGACACCATAATAGACCATGGAACTTGTGGTTAATGTCTAGAAAGAAATCAGACATCGTCAGGAAAAAGAGGAACAACAATCTGGGCTGCCATTCTTTACAGTTAGATTTCTAAAACACTTCAAAATGTAAAGGCTTTTGTTGCATTCTGTTATTTTTAACTTGTTCAACATTGGAATTGGAAAAAATATTTTTTTATTTAAGTGCAGTTGATATACAATACTATATTAGTTATCTTAGTTTCAGGTGTACAACATAGTGATTAGACATTTCTATACCTTACAGCGTGATCTCCCCGCTAATTCTGGTACTCGTCTGTCACTGTGCAAACTTTCGCACTATTATTGATTATATACCCTTTCATATTTTTTACCCATTCCCTTTGCTCTGGCAGCCATCAGTTTGGTCTCTGCTTCTGTGATTCTGTTTTGTTTTGTTCATATGTTTTTAGATTCCATGGACGAGTGACATCATACAAGATTTGTCTTTCTCTGTCTTACTTTTTTCATTTAGCACAATACTCTCTAGGTCTAGTCTATCCATGTTGTCACAGATGGCAAGATTTCATTCTTTTTTGTTGCTGAGTAATATTCCATTGTGTATGTATACCACATCTTTATCCATTCCTCTGTTGACCGACACCTAGGTTGCTTCCTTATCTTCGCTGTTGTAAATAATGCGTCAGTGAACATAAGGGTACATATATCTTTTCAAATGAGTGTTTTCATTATTTTGGAGAAGTACACACAAGTGGAATTGCTGGGTCATATAGTGCATCTATTTTTAGTGTTTTGAGGAATCTTCATACTGTTTTCTGTACTGCCTGCACCAATTTGCAGCACCATGAGCAGTGCACAAGGTCAGGTCACAACAAACCTAGCCTTAAGCTGAGGTCTTTGTACTATTTCTTTATTTGAGACAAATATTTTTAGCCAAGAGCTAGAAAAGTAATGCTGAGATACCTGTACTTATGAGTGATATGAGTATTAGCATCAGAGGGAACTTTGGAGATGGTGGCCTTTCTGTGGTTGCCCACAAGTGAGTGCTCCATGACCTTTCCAGTTTCTGAGATTTAGGTTACTTGTTTGGGCATGAAGATATATCCAAAGTATAGCCTTTCTGGCTTAAAAATAGTACGTTACACCCTTTCTCCCTGCAGGAGGAGTCTCTATACTTACTATAGTCCTCTGCAGAAGTGTGTCCTCCTTTGTCTTGTAGTTCTGTAATATTTTTATTTTATTGTTTTAATTTTTTAATACTTATGAGCAAAATTTTAATAAAGACAACTTTAGTAGGCAGAAGAGGCGTGTGAACACAGCACTGTTATTTACAGGGAAATTAAGGCCCAGTTTTTTTAAGGCAGCGCACGGAGGGAACTGCTCGTCGGCTGATGCCTTTTGCACACCTGAAATCAGCACTGTTTGCTTTTCCATATTATTTCCTCCATCCATCATTAAAGTTCTAATCTGGAAAGATGTTCACAGAAAATGTTTTAATAAAATTTCTTGTTTTACTCTTATTCACAAAGAAAATTTTTTTAATTCTGTAATACTTTTAATGACCCAAGTAAAAACTCTTACTTAAGTCCTTGTTCTGCTAATATCATTACCACATTAAAATGTTTCTATCACTTGCTCTCCAAAATATTATAATTACAAGAGAAAGAAATGGAGGAGTCCTCAGAGGAAAGACTGGATTCCCATTACATATGACTAGTATATTAACTTATTCTTGGTGCTTCTACATAACTCATTCCCATGATAAATGACTGAAACTAGATATTTCCTGTAAAAATCCTCCACTTATTTTATATAAATATTTTGTAGGAAAAGTAGCCCCCCCTAATCCATGGTTTCACTTTCCGTGGTTTTAGTTACCCACAGTCAACTGCAGTCCAAAAATATCAAATGGAAAATTTCGGAAATAAAAAATTCATAAGTTGTAAAGTGCATGTCACTTTAAATAGTATGATGGAATCTCTAAACATCCCACTTTGTCCCTCCTGGGATGTGAATCATCCCTTTGTCAAGTAAATTCACTTGGAATACGTGGCCTGCCCATCAGTTAAATAGCCACCTTTGTTATCTGATCGACTCGTGGTGTCACAGTGATTGTGTTCAGGTCACCCCTATTTTACTTAATAATGGCCCCAAAGCACAAGAGTCGTGATGCTGGCAACTCGGGTATGCCAAGGAGAAGCTAACAAGTGCCACCTTTAAGTGAGAAGATGTGTATGCACAGGAAAAAATACACTTATATGTAGGGCTTGGTACTATTGGCAGTTTCAGGTAATCCCTGGGGGTCTCGGAACATGTCCCATGCAGATAAATGGGGACTATAGTGTAGAAAATCTTTTAAAATGAGATACAATAAACATTTTCAAATGTTGTCCTGAGTATACTATTCAGAGGAGAGAAAGGCATACTGCAGTTTTTGTTTATGTCTGTCTAACCACCGCATAGTACATTTTTTTAACAAATCCTAGGTGCTATTTTTTTAAAAAGCTGTATCAAGCATTTTACTCTCAAGCATTTCATCTATTACTATCTACTCGTGTTTATAAACTTGAGAAATTGAACCATGTCCCACTCTCCAGAGTGGGTAGCAATTGTATTAAATTCCTGGAGGAAAAAAAACACGGTTTCCTCTTTTAAAGATTTCCATGAGATTAAACAGAACCTAATAATGAAACCCAAGATTCTAATGGTGGTGTTTTCATTTGAAGGCCCTGGGCTGCCAATGGGAGGGTGAAAAAAGTCGAAGTTGCTTGCTTCTGACAAATTTAATGGGAATGAAATAGGATCACTTAGTCTAGGCCCTGTTCCACGTGGTTTTACCATCCAGCATGAGGGGGAGAGAAGGGAACTCTGGCTTATTAAAATGGCCATGGAATCCAAATAAATATTTTATAGCTTGAGCAAGTAAAGTGTCAGAATTGTGGGTTCCTCTGAAGATAGATTACCTTCGAAATGAATTAGTAGACAACAGGGAGCTAGTTAATAGTTAGGTTAAAAAGTGATCTGCTTTGGTAGTATTTTCCCAGGGCATGTCCGCTTCCAGGAGTGCTGTGCAGACTTAACAGGCGCCAGGGACACAACAAATGACACCTCTGACTAGAGCGGCTGGGACTGCCCCCGCTTCTTTCTGATGGGTAACCTTCAGTGAGGTTATTCACTGATACAGCTGGCTGAGTCTTCAAAGACTACAGGGAACAAGGGCTGGCCTTCTGCCTCTGTAAGTGTGTCAGAGATGCGAGCGGTCTGTCTGCGAGGGGCAGGCCAGCTTTGTAGATACGGCAGGATATGATACTGGGTACTGGAAAGCGTTTGCTGAATGTTCTGTTATTGGGCATCTTATTTTATGTGCATCTTTGGGCAATAGAAATGAGTGTTGGTGGAGGGCTTTACAGTTTTCGGAGGAGAAATGACAGGAGCCTATTATTTAACATTTATTATGCATCAGACACTCTGTTAAGTACTTGACATTCACACTCAGATCACACACCTACTTAAATGGCGGGGCCAGTATTTGGACCGTAATTCAGCCTGAGGCCAAGCCTGTGTTAAATAGTGGGTCATGCTGCCTTCTAAGTCGATCCTGAAAGACATTTTAAAGATGATTGAAGAGAAAAATTTTTTTAAAGATTTTATTTTTTTATTTATTTTTAGAGAGAGGGGAAGGGAGGGAGACAGAGAGGGAGAGAAACAGCAATGTATGGTTGCCTCTCACATGGCCCTCATGGGGACCTGGTCTGCAACCCAGGCATGTGCCCTGACTGGGAATCGAACCGGGACCCTTTGGTTCCCAGCCTGCGCTCAGTCCACTGAGCTACACCAGCCAGGCTTGAAGAGAAAATTTTAGACAGTCTAACAAGGGGCAAGGCTGGAAGTGGCTCGAAGTCCTGCGTGTTTTCATACCTTTCCATGACATTGTATTTCTTCACTAGTTCCATGAACTAGATTCAAATATGAAGAAAGACTCAGAGTCATTTTCCCACCAAATTAGCTAATGGCTCTGGTGTGTTGCGGGGGTGGGGGGGAGAGGTGGAAATACTGTAAGTTGCGGGAAGGGAAAATGTCATTTACTGCTGAGATATTTTTATATTTCATAACAAAAGCCAACCGAATGTCTATAGAAAATACAAAGATGAATGACTCATGAGAGAAGGACTTACTATCTGCAGAGCTGGTAGACCTAAGCAAGCTTCAGGATGTACATTTATTTTTTTATTTTTATTTTTTAATTATTTCATTGTTATTCCAGTACAGTTTTCTGTATTTACCCCTCACCACTCCCCCCTACCCCGGCCATCCCCACCTGCCTCCCCTGATTCCACCCCTCCTTGGTTTTGTCCATGGGTCCTTTATAGTTGTTCCTCAAAACTCTTCCCCCGCCCCAATTATCCCAGATGTTCATTTAAAACTCTGGTTCTACAGTGCAGAGGATAGAGTGCTTTTAAATCATGTACCAGTATTGCAGCCCATGCCTTGGTCTGGGAGTAAGAAATAGGCCAAATGAAAGGACTGTTTCTAAATCCCTTCTCAATAGTATTTTAATGACAGACTCTCATATTTGGGGTATTTATGGGAGGAATGATCATTAGCAAATTTTGAGGGTGAAATGGCTAAATTGTCTTGCCTTCTCATAACAGGATGAAATCCCTTCTTAGTCTAAAGCTACCAAGACATGTTAAAGATTGGCAGCCATCTCTAGGATTAAAAAAAAAATCCAGTGTTTCAAAAATGTTTAATTTCAAATGAACAGTTGTTGGGGGGTGATCTGTCAGGATTGCAAGCATACCATTTCTGCGGTTAATGCAGGAAAGTGCCTATAATAGGTGGTTCTGCTAAGAAAATGGTTCTCATACAGCCCTCCCTCTTGTTGCTGTGAAGATTGAAGATAGTTTTTTTCTACTTTGTATACACACTGATAAAATTCTTACCGTTTTTACCAAAGCTTGTTTACTCTTTAGTGTGACTGTATTAGGTAATAAAATGTATGAAAACATGAGAAGAAAACAATGAAAACTTAGAAGTGTGATTTTCCTTTAAATAGTTTATGTATTACTTTGAGATGAAGATATTTTCATATAATCTATTAATTTCTTTTTTTAATGCACCATTTCCAAGTGCCATACCATTTGAATACATTTGAGAGAAACTCTACTAAGTGTTTTAAAACTTTTTCCTGTGGTTTCTGTTCAGCATGTACAGATGCAGAGGCCTTCCATGTTTACTATGGATGTTTTGGAGTTCTTAGTAGAGTGGGGAGAGCCTCCAATTTTTTCAATCCTTTATTCTACAAGTATCTATTGGGATGCCCTATTCAAGGGAACCATATTATAATCTCTCCAACTAGTTAGTCCTAAACTCTTCATTCAGGCATGACTACAGAATTTCTCTAGGTAGTAAGTGAAAACCAATTACATGTTATTAGTATTATGTTTATCCCTTTGGTGCCTGGCATAGCATCTGGCATATGGCTTACTAATTGCTTGTTAATTCAGTTATTGACTAATGGAGAGGAGAAGGAAGCACATGTGGTAGTTTTCAGTGGCCCACCAGATAAATGGCAAACAAAAGAAACTCAAATTGTGATTATAGATAAAAATCTGTGTGAGTTCAAAATTAAGAAAGACCAGCATGGATTTGGACTTTAGAACCGAAGCAACCTAATAAGTCATCAGATCCCTCTTTTTATAGGAAAATGGAAGCTGGAGAGGTTCAGGTATTTGGCGGTACTTGCACAGTTGTTGGTAGCAGAATTGCTTTTTCAACTATTTAAATGTCTCTGGAAAGGCTTTGTGGCAAAACTAGGAGCTGATCTGGTCTTTGGATGTGTGGTCTTGGATAGGTGGAGAAGAAAACTTTCTAGACTTGTGTTTGAGTTAACTGCAAGGTCAATGTGAGTAATAATGGCTTCTGAAAAACAATGAAATCTAATGAGATAGTAGAAATGTCTTACAGGACATAGGAATTCATTGAGGAACCTTTAAGTGCCCAAGTGTGTCTGCAAGAGTGGCAGAATGGCAGGGTGTAACTGTCCTAAGAAACAGTCACTGGGCTCTATCATTATAAAGTATCTTTGTCCTTTTTCTTCTTTTCAAAATATGTGGCAGCAGAGTAGTAAAAGCACAGCTTCTGGAACTAGAATGCTTGCTGACTGTAGGAAAGTTACTTAATTTAGCTGGTCCCCCATTATGTGATCTATAAAATGTGAATAATAGTAATGCATACCTCCTAGAGTTGTGGGGATCTGTAAATGAGTTAATATGGAAGAAGAGCTTACAGTGATGCATGGCACCATCATTAAGTGGTCAAGGTCAGCTCTCATTTCTTTTACACTCATTAGAAAAGGATCTATGTAGTGTAATAATAAAGTGGACACCTAGGACTCAAAACATGGACCAGAACATGAGAAGTACCGTTGCTCTATGAGTTTCATCTTATCTTTTTATTCCTCTATTGCCTCCCTCTACATGGCCCATAACGGGGTAATTTTCTGCTACTGGAAGAGTGTGTATTTCACTGTATTTCTGATTCCTAAAAAAGGACCTCATCATATTCACTGCTGTTGAATTGTAGCTTAAAAGAATTTTGTAAATTTTTATATATCAGTTATCCACCCAGATTCATTCCTAACCATTAGCCACAATTCCACAGCTTGCAGAAAACACCTCCCACCCTTATTTATCCCTGCCAATAAGTTTCCTTTCCATCCTACTGAGCAGAATTAATATTTGGTTATTCTAGAGGGGCTTTTTAATTATTAAATGTTTAACATATAGAGAATCAGGTTGGCTTTAGCTCTTCAAAAACTTGATCTTGAGGGCTTGATAGGTCATGGCTATAAGCATGGACTATAAAGTCATCAAAAGCCTCATGTATATATGAGTAGAGACTATCTGAGACAAGGTAACTATTCTGGGGAAATCTGAGGGAAGAAAAGAGAAAGAAGAAGTAAAAGTGTTACCTGGGACATATTGGTGAAATTAACTTCTTAAAAATTCAGCTGAGAGATTAGGTCAAAATAAATTTGGTATCGATTAAACTAGAAAAGATAATTAATTGAACTTTTAAGTTTGTTTTCCTTTAGACTTTATTTTCACTGGTTTGCTCAGTGAATATGTTTTCATTACCAACCATATACAAACCTATGCAGAATTAAAAACAGAATATTAACAAGGGATTACAGTCTGTATAGGGAGGAGCATGGGGTATAAACTGAGATATGTGAGAGACAGTGAGTGGTGACCCTGGAGGGGAGGGTGAAGGAGATGCCAGAGGTGCTGCAGAGTCAGCAGTGAGGTGACATGTCAGAGCTGGGTGTTAGGAAGTGAGGTGGGAAGAAGGGGGAGGGTTTTGCAGCATAGTCTGGATATCGTCGGAACCAAGTCAGAGGCACTGGTGAAATGTCTTATTGTGAGCACCCAATCAAGAGATCTCGAGGACTTAAACCAGGTTGTGGTGGTAAGAAGGGTCCCTTCTGGCTGAGGGCAGAGCAGTGCAGCTGAGTGCGCTGAGCTGACATGCAGAGAGAGAACAGGAGCACCTGGTGACTCTGACATAGGTAGGTTCACGGAAAGGGAAAATCCAAGATGACTATAGGACTTGGAACGTGAGTTTCTGACTGAATCGTGGCTTTTGAAAGGCCAACTTAGGAGAGAGATAGTGGGACTTCGTGTGGTCAAATATAAAAGAATTATAATATTTTAAAAGAATAATGTAAAGAAATATGAGTTTAACATTCCGGGCTTCCCAAAATAGAAAAAGTAAATTGTAAATCCCATCAACATGACCGATTTTTGTATATTCATTCTTTTTTTAATGTTTTTTATTGTTGTTCACGTACAGTTTTCTGCTTTCCCCCTCACCCTTTCCCACCACCCCTGCCCTTGCCACCTCCCTCCCCTGTTTCCACCCCCCCCCGTTATTGTCCATATGTCCTTTATCATTGTTCCTGTAAACCCATCACCCTCTTCCCCCATTATCCCCTCACCTCTCCCCTCTGGTCACTGTTAGCCTGTTCTCAATGTCAATGTCTTTGGCTATACTTTGCTTGCTTGTTAGTTTTGTTGATTAGGTTCCTGTTCATGATGAGATCATATGGTATTTGTCTTTTACCTCCTGGCTTATTTCACTTAGCATAATGCTCTCCAGTTCCATCCATGCTGTCACAAAGGGTAGGAGCTCCTTCTTTCTGCTGCATAGAATTCCATTGTGTAAATGTACCATAGTTTTCTGATCCGTTCATTTACTGATGGGCACTTAGGTTGCTTCCAGCACTTGGCTATTATAAATTGTGCTGCTATGAACATTGGGGTGCACAGGTTCTTTTGGATTGCTGTGTCAGGGTTCTTAGGATATAATCCTAGTAGTGGAATTGCCAGCTCAAAAGGCAGTTCCATTTTTACTTTTCTGAGGATGTGTATTCATTCTAATCACATTTTATATATTCATTTCCGATCAAATCTATTCATGGGTTTACAGTTCTATAACTGTATATATTATTTTTTGCTTTTCACTTACCTTTAGATTATAAACATTCTTCACATAGCAGTATGTATTTCTTTAAGTATAAGGTCAGTGGTTGCATGATTACGAATTTTAGAGCAAGAAGAAGCATTAGTTATTTATGGTATTACAGACGCAGTGAAGTTGATGTGATTTTCATGAAATTGTATGAATTTATTTGTGGTATTTAGAAGCTGAAGTTAGGGATTGAAGCTAGGGAGAAATTGTTTCTCTAGAAACAGATTTATGAGGCCTCTAGTTAGAGATAAGTTTTATGAGAGTTTGCCAAAGGGTTTAGAGGGAAAAATAAGAATGGTTGATTTTTTAAGTGAATAGCTAAGTTCATTATACTTTAATATGTACATGTTTTGTCCATCAACACTGGTACAGTACTTCCTGGAATTAGGTGCTAAGGGCACATCTGATGGATCAATGAATATCATACTTATTACTAGTGGCAATTAATAAAGGCCAGAAAATAACCTGAGACATGACCATAAACCAAAGAGTAATTTGAAATGTTTTCCAAACTTAGTACTCAGGAACTCTGGGAAGTCTTCTATTGACTAAGAATATCTCTCAGAATAGGTATTTGCTAGAATTTGGGCAATTCGAGCCAGATGAAGTGATTTTTCTGATTCCCTGTTATCTCAGCCTAAGGTAAGTCAATTTAAGTGATGAGAGTGATGGAAGTTTTAGGCAATACAATAATTTGGTTTACTGTTTTTGGATTTAAATAAAGATTGGGTCATAGCTTAACTGCCTATTGCTACCATCAGTCTGAGATCTCTGGAGTGTGGCGAAGGACCAGCTGCTCATCCCAGGTCCACCCCAGAAAGCCCGGGTATGGCTTGGAGGCTTTTGGAAGCAGAGTGATGTTGCAGAGGTTCTCAGCTGTATCTGCAAGGCATGTGGGGTATAAATGATCTAAAACAGTGGTTTTCAACTGGGGACCATTTTGTCCTCCCAAGGACATTTGGCAATTTCTGGAGACATTTTTGGTTGTCCCATCTCGGGGAGAGACTGCCACTGTCATCTAGATGATAGAGGCTGGAGATGCTGCTAAGTGTCCTATAGTGTACGGGACAGTCCCTCACGAAAACAACGATCTGACCCAAAAGGTCTACAGTGTTGAGGCACAGGGACTTTGATGGAAACAATGCTTATCTTGGGCATCCGCATTTTAAAAATAGGTGATAAGAAAATGTTCTTCGTAGATGTGTCCTTTGGAACACCTCCCTGCCCCCACTCTAAAATTACAGGTCCTGCTTTTCTGCAGAAGACTAAGCCTGCTTTGTTGCTTGTGCGTGGACCAGGAGGGAAGGACGTTTCTATTTCATAGCCCAGGTACACTTTCAGCCCTTCACCCTGTAAGGCTCATGTGCAGTAAAAAAGAACCAGAATGTTTCTAAAGAGAAGGAATTATGCAGTTACTTTTATTTTTATGAAGTTTCCAGCCAATATACATGAGAGGCCAGAAGGAAATATGTATTAAGTAACAAAGTTAAACTTCCAGCCAGAACCAGAGTTGGAGTTTGAAAGGTGCCTGGCGTTAAGGAATTCAAGAGAGTCTGCTCTTCTCCATGCAGGGACAGACAAGGCTTTCTGTGGGCTGTGCTCCTATTTTTAGATACTTTTCTGAGCTCTAGTAGATTATTTTGTTTGGTTTGACTTATAAATAACATCTGGTAATTGGAAACTGAAACTACAATCACCTCAAGAGCGCTCTATATAAATTAAGATAATTTTAATAGTTTAAGAAATAGGAAGAGAATTCCTTATTTGTTCAATATGCCCCCATGTCCTCAATGTGCCTTTGGGTAGGTGACTCCCCCCCAAATCAACTTGCTTCTTGATGGAACCCATGTCTTCTTTCCTGAGTTGAATTTATAAATTATATGTGTCACAAAACATTAAATTAAGACTTCCACAAAAAGACAAAAACAGTATTGGAACTAGTGTGCTGTGCCCTGGACCCTGGTAAGCTTTCCCAGAGCACAGTGTATTTTTCCAATCATGATGCTCATTACAATTTATAATCCCTTATGTTATGACTGTCTTCAAAACCGTATGTTAGCCCTGCAAGATCGGGGATCAGAGTCTTTTTTATTCACTCTATGCCCAACACCTTGCACCAGATCTGACCCCTGGTAACACCTCCGTAAATATCTGTTGCATAAAGGCAGGGGAACCTGAGTAATGCAGCGCACAGACAGAGATATAAAGTGGACGTGCGGTTGCTGTCCAGTAGGTTCAAGAATAATTTCTTTACTCCCTGGAAATGATCCTTCTAAGGACTCGTTTGGATCTTTGGCAGAAATGAAATCTTTGAAAATCTTTGTGTTAGGCAAGTTACCATTTACTATGTTGAGTGCCAAAGATAGGTTCTGAGCAGAGCATAGCAGGTGTCAGGCCAGGAGATTGTCCCATAAGTCTCATGGGAGATGCCCTGGGGTTAGTGGAGGTGGTTTTCTCGCTGTCCAGAGTGAGGTCCAAGCAGATGGCTGGACATCCTGAAAGGAGGCTTACTAAACTTGGATTACTCTCACCAGGTCATCTGAAATTTCAGTGTGTGGTTGCAAAAATGGCCTTTAGCCAGTCATGTCACCTAGATCTGACATTCAGATTGCCAGGACAATTTTCAACTAGGCTGGCACATTGTCTACACATTTTACAATAATAACTAAGCACATAGGTGCATGGTCCCACTGACTCCTGACTGCTAACACTCCCTGAGGTTGATTCCTCTTGTGGGCAGTGCTTAGGGGGGATGGAGCCCGGGCTCACCAGGATTCCCGGGGCCCAGCGAGGTAAATGTGGGCATCAACAAGTCAGACCCAACTACAATACTAAGGAGCTTATGAATCCAAAGGGGATGGAGAGGACACACAGATTTAAGTATTATATCTAAACTGCTCCAAATAAATGCTGTAGAAAAAGTCTTACATTTTCTGCCTGTTCTGTGATTGTCACATCTGTAGCAATAATACCTGTATTATGCATTTTGAACAAGGGATATCATTGTTCTTCAAAATATGTTACTTTATTAATATCTAATACAAAGCTTGGTGAAACGCATGGGGTGGAGGAGGTAGGAGAGATTTTAGGCAGACTGACTAGAACATTAGCTAGCAGGTGGGAAGAACCGTGGTAGGTTGATACCCAGCTTTCAAATGCAGTGGCCATTGCCTTCTGCTTAGGGAATTCCCTGCATCCCTCTGCCAAACTCACCCCAGTCAGTCCATTTCCATTGGAATGATTGGAATCTGTCTTCAACTTCATCGACATCTCACAAAGTGTCTGCTTTATCACTTCGATTTCCAATTTGCCTCAAGCCAATTAGTTTTAGCTGCGAACTGTTAACCTGGCCAGCCCTAAGACAGTACATGCAAAACACTTACCATAGGGCATATAAATTGATGTGCAGTAAGACTCCAACCCAGTCTCTAGCATTGCTCATATGTCATCTCATTGGTAAAGTCTCCCTTCTCCAGTCATGATGCCTTCGAACCCTCAAAGTTATATACAGTAGTCCCCACCGCCACGTGTATGTGGGAAATCCGTTCCAACATCCCTGGTGGATGCCTGCAACCTTGGACGTACCAAACCCTATATATACTATGTCTGTTTTTTCTACACGTAAATACTTTTTCACTGAGATTAAGCACTTTATGGCTTCTCTTTGGCATAGTTGAATTGCCAGATTCTTTCCACTTGCGCCAATTCTTAAAATAAATCAGCTTCATTTTCTCCTTTACAGTCTCTAATTATCCAGGTTTTCTATACACATTTTAAATTGTGGGGTTGCTTCCTGCACCTAGTAGCCCTTCAATTATTGTTTTTCAGTGATTGGGAATTGTGTAGCCTTTGTAATGATTTTTTCCTTTAATTGAAGACATTGGGCCTTTGTCCCCCCATCCTCTTAGCTCATTTAGAGTGGCAGCGCTGCCAAGCTAGACTGCCTGATGCCGCCTCTCCATCACTCACGTTCCTGCTGTTCAGTGATAATGTAGTCAGTATGACTTCAGGACCCCGTGAGGGGTGTGTTTTTAATAGAATTGCCCTTGATATTTAGGTGTTCCTGTTTGCCTTGAGGCCAACGTGCTTGGAATGTGAATTTAAAATTTTTGCCCTCTCAATGTGCAGTGGAAGTCAGACACTGTAAATTAATTTGCTGTCACCTAAGTTTCTCTTCATCCAGGCTGTTTTAATTCAGTGAATTAATGCTTGCTAGGTGCTGGGCACATTAACTGTTTTTCCATTTAGCATTTTTGGTAAGTCATCTCTGTCCGCTGCATCATCCTTGCTAGACACTGTGTGCCCTTTTGTGTCTGTGAGTCACGGGGGACCGGTGGGTGCTGTCAGCCCTGTAATTAAAACCTGCTGTGCTTCCAACACAACAAACTGTGAGCCTAAGGAGCTGGCTTCATTACTGTGCTTCACTTTCCTTTCATCGTTGTTTGTTGTGCTTAGTTTTTGCATAGAGCTCAGTGAGTCTTTAGGTACTGGTGGCCAGGCATCAGGTGTGGAAAGCCTTTCCTCAAAGATCTTTTGAACAAAATCAGCATTGGGTGGGTGCAGGGAGCCTGTTGGCTGGGGACTCTTGCCGCAAGGCCTGCTGTACATTTCCCAGCTTCCCTACAGCAGAGGGAGTGGGGGAGTGGCCTCCCCTGTTCCCTGAGAATCTCAATGACCAAATACTGCCCACTCAGCACCCTTCCCAACGACTTCACCGTAGGCACTGCTCCTACTTCCTCCAGCCACTGCCCCCAAAAAGCAGCTCTTGCTCACAGAACACTGGGTTGGGTTTTTGATTGTTTCGTTTCAAACCTACTTTTGCGCACTTGGTATGAATGTACACAGGATGGAAGGCAGAAGTCGGTGTCTGTCCTATAAGAAATATTATTAACCGATGTTATTTTCATACTGTAACAAATTGCCAGTCGTCAGTCTTGTCAATACCTATAAAGCCAAGAACTCAAGTGGACCCGTGCACCTCCCCGCGCCCACAGACCACCACCTCCATCAGCCTTTCCTCATTCCCTCCCACCTGCCTGCCATAAACATGGGGGTGGGAGGAGAAAAAATTCCACTCAAGAAAGAGAAGCTGTGCAAAGCAGCAAAAACCTAAAGAAAGAAAGCATCATGTGAGAAAGGTCGAGGGCCTTTCAGATGCTCAGTGGATGTTAATAGTCTAATGGGAAGATTATAAATAAGTGAACAAAGTATGAGTTTATGTGGCTGGTACATGCTCTAAGTAAATGAAACAGAGATGTGATAGAGGCTGTGTTAGAGATGGTGATGGGGAAGGTGGCTTTCCTCTGAGGGGGTGACATTTGAGTTGAGACCTGAAAGAAGCCAACTAAATGAGTGACGTGAGGAACAAGCATAGGAGGAGTCAAGGACAGGAGGGTTTCCGGCAAAAGTACAACCAATACAGCGGTATTACAAGATGTGATTCTCCCCAGGGCGATCCTGATGACTCTGCTGTCCACAGTTTTCTTGCATATCAAACCCTAACCCTGCAAAGATAGTCATTAAACAAAAGAAAGCCTTTTCCTATGAGGCCATAGAGCAGTTGCTCCATTACCCCTCTCTTCCAGCCAGCATGACATTGGGATGATATTTATCAGGTGTTGATTCTTGGGTATTAGGCAACTTAAACTAAGGAGCAGACCTACAATTAACTTATCTAACCTTGGCAAACCCTTCCCCTCATTTCCTTTTTTAATTACATGCATATGAGGTCTGTCCAGAAAGACTCCAGCCATTGTTAATATAATGAGAACAGTTTGCCAACATTGGTGTATCCTGGCAGCCAAGGAGAGTGGACTGGAATGTACATGCGTGAACAATGATGCCTTCACTGTACTAGTCAGTGGGGGCAGCAGACGCCATTAAGTGAGCATGTGTACTGTGTGGCCATCACATTAAAAAATGTCTGAGCAAGTAGAGCAACAAATCTGCATTAAATTTTGCATTGAGTTTGAATATTCCAACGTGGAAACTATTCAGATGGCTCAGAAGTCTTTTGGGGATGATTCAATGACTGCAGGGATGCAAAATGACAAAAATGGCTTCCACTGTGGGCAACTGGTGATTGGCAGCTTCATTGTGAGGCAATGCACCCATTCATGCCTCGCATCTCATGCAGAGTTTTTTGGCAAAACATCAGATCACCCAAGTTAACTCAGCTCCCCTACAGCCCAGTTTTGGCACCCTGTGACTTCTGGCTTTTCCCAAAACTGAAGTCACCTTTGAAAGGAAAGAGATTTTAGACTGTTGATGAGATTCAGCAAAATGTGATGGAGCAGTTGATAGTGATTAGGAGAACTGTGTGAGGTCCCAAGGTGCCTACTTGGAAGGAGACTGAGGTATCACTGTCCTACGTACAATGTTTCTTGTATCTTGTATCTTCTTCAATAAATGTCTCTGTTTTTCATATTACATGACTGGATACCTTCTGGACAGACCTTGTATTTTCTCTCCTAGGAGTGGCCTGGCTGGTAACTCAGAAGGAGATATGAGGAGAGATTCCTTGTCCCATCCACAATTGCACTTTTTGATATGCTGATGAGGTGTATAGCTAGTGTTTGGTACATTTGCTAGACTTCGGTGCTCTTGCCTGAATTGGGCAGGACCAGATGAGAGACACTCTCTGAAGGCTGCCACCAGCAGGCCAAGGCAGGCAGGACATGGCTGTTGTGTTTGGGACCAAGGAATAGAAACCGGCACTTTGATGTGTGAGGCTACCAGCGAGCAAAGTCACAGCGTCAGAAGCCAAATGGATGGTCTGGCATCTTAACTCTGAAATTAGAAGCAATTCTTAAAATGCCACAGGCTTTCATTGATCTGTTCTCTAATAGCTCTACAAGTGGAAAGTGGGATTTTTAATGGTCATTAAAGATCTTGTAAATGTCACTAAGTTGCTGTCTTGGAGAATAAGGGAAACCTGGGACTAATAAGGGAATCCTGTACAGCATCCTGAGGGAAATTCCAGGAGGGAAGAGGACAGTGCCCATTAAAGAATTTCTAACCCCCTGTGGATCTGGGAAGGGACAGGAACAGAAAAGTACAGTAATGTTTAGGTCTAGGAAGAAGTAGAGACAGTATTGCAAAAGGGTTCCAGGCATGGAGTCAGATTACTTGGTTCAAAGCTCAGCTCTACAACTTGTTGCCTGAGTGTTCTTGGGTGGCTGATTTAATTGTTCTGAGCATCAGTATCCTTATCAATAAAATAAGGACAATAATAATGGCACGTATTTAAAAAGCAATCTAGGTCATTCACGTATAGTACCCAGCACTGAGGCTGGCCATTGGTTTTCGATACTATTAAAGAGACCTCTGGAATTGTTGAGGAATGCTATTTCTGGCCTGTCTTGCAGTGGTCCTTCCCTGGGGGTGAGGGTAGCAGCCTTTGCTTTTAAATTATCTGTCTCTATTTTATTGGACAATGCGTGACCACTAATTAGACAGTAGTGGGTGGAATAGCAACATACTCAGTAAAGCAAAGAACAAAGGGGTCATAAACAAGACCGCACAGAGGCCACGTGGAATAAAAAATTACTTTCTAAATTTTTAACCCCTTCTCTTTTCCTTCTTCCCTCACCGCCTTGTTTGTAAAGGTTTTACTCTGTATAACCTACACCCCGACATTTGACCTGAATGGCAGTGCCGTGCTGAAGATCGCAGAGGTGAGTGTCCGCAGCTCCCCCAGCCCTAAGTGCACCCGCGTTTGTGCTGCTTGCTTACAGCTGCTTTACCCTAGCTGGCACAGATATTGGGGTGGAGCAGAGCCCAGCAGTGGGGTGAGCCCTTCCCTGATCATGATTGTGGGGAATTTCCACTAAGGACTAGATGTGTGGGAAGCAGGCTGTGTGGTCCATCGTCCTGAGTCATGGTGCTCTGCATGCTTTGTGTTGCTTAACTTTGGGCTTTAACTCTGGAAATAACAGTACTGGTTCTCCCGACTTTGCCACATTGAATCTCAGATTACGTTCTTGTGTGTTTTCCCTAAGTTTAACTGAAAAATATTTGATTCTTTTTTTTTAAGTTTTTTTAAAAAACCAAGTATGGATTTAGAGAGATGTTTACTGATTAAATTCCATTCCTGTCTCCTAAACCCCGATGAATGCAGTTTGTGGCCATCATTGGAAGGCCTTCTCTTTCCACCTGCACTGCAGCCTAGAGCAGTAGCACCTTCCTTTGCTCCAGGAGCGTGTCCAACAGAAAACTTGGCCTCTTGACTGCCTGGCATGAACCTTTGGTTTTTGGAAGCCTCATCATTCCAAAACTGTACTTTAATATACTTAGAGTACTTTTTCTTCCATTTCTTTAAAAGAATGTCTTTAGGATTTGTATATTTTGACAGGAGTGCACATTCAGACCTTAGCAAGGCAATGGTATTCTGCATTCTGAGGTTCTGGAGAAAAAGAAAGCCTCAATGCTCATGAGTCTTTGTTTTTACAATAATGATTACTATTGTTGAGGATACCAGGTAGATGCTAAGCACTTTGGGTAGGTTTTCTTTTTTCATCCTTTTTCCTCATCATTACTGAGGTATAATTGACAAATAAATGTGTATATTTAAACTGTACAACCCAATGTTTTGATGTATGTGTACATTGTGAGACAGTCAGCACAATCAAGCTAATTAACATACCCACCACCTCACATGGGTAGTATTTATATTGGCCTGTTCATGGGCTTTTACAGACGTGTGTGCTATGAAAAGGTAAAAATTAAGAAAGAATTATTGAGCACACATAACGTTTTTTATGTGTCTATCAAAATAAAAAGAAGCAGATAATTAGCTGACCTCTCACTACAATATAAATCAACTCTCAAATGTGTATTTATATATGTGGAAAGGACACTTTTCTTTAACACACTTACATGTTTTAGTCTGTATAGGTAAAGAAAGAAAATAGCTATCAATATATTTTAAATTGAATTTTAAGTGCTACCTATGGGTACTCTTATTATTTGAAAGTTCACTTTTTTTCCTTGTGGTCAGAACACTTAGAATGAGATCTAGTTTCTTAGCAAAATTTATGTGTGCAATACGGTAATGTCACCCATAGGCACCATGCTGTGGCGCGGATCTCTAGAACTTGACTTACAGGATTGAAACTTCACACCATTAAATTACTAGTACCTCTCTGTTTACCCTTCCAGCCCTTGGCAATCACCATTCTCCTCTCTATTTCTCAGAATTTGACTATTTTAGGTACCCCATTGCTTTCAAAATGACAAATGTAGTTTTTTATCACAGCAAGAAACAAGGATGGCGTGTAAGAGGCGGGCTCAGTAGTCCTTTGCCATGCGAAGGACGAGAAGGGAAGTGCAGTCCAGCGGGTCCCCCTGGGAGGCTGGTGGTAGAAGGCACAGGTTGTTGCAGAACCTAAGTCGGGGGGAGGGTCACCAGGAAGCCCTAGCTGTCCTGGAGAGGAGGAGTAGGTTGCCTTTATCATCCTCGCAGGAACCAGTGTTTGAATAAGAATCTGAAAGAGTAGGGATGTAATTCCTGAACACTGGACACATGCTGCCGTGGACCACCCTAGTCAAGGGTGTTCTCTGAGGGTATTGGGGTGCCAGAGGAAAGACTCGGCAGGCCTGTCTGGATAGAGAGAAACAGCAAAGCACAGTCATCTCTACCAAAACCTAGAAAGGAAAAAGAAAACTTTCTTGTTTTTGAAGAAAATCTCAGCCCAAGAGAGACGCAAAGATAAAGACCTGGAGCTTGGAGGTAAAATCAGGGGCTCTGGAGTGCCACGTTCAGGTGTAAATGCAGCTCAGCTACCCCCAGCATGTTGCCTTGGATACAGCCCTGGCTTCTGGCAGTTCTCTGTAAAAGCAGTGCTAAGAGAGCCAATCCCGCAGTGTGGTTATGCCAATTGGACAAGAAAAATAGAAACCATGTAAATAGCTTTCCGTGCAGATCTGACCACACAGTAAATGCTTGGTCAGTGCTATTATGGAACTCCAGGTTGATGACAGTGTCCAAGTTACCACTCAGTAATGTTATGGCCATGACCCTGAAAGGATGGGTCATCGATGGGCCAGCTTCCCAAGAGACCAGTAACAAGCTCACTCCCCTTTCTCATCCTGCCTGAGCCCTCTGAGATTTCCTGGTTGGAAAAGAGTTTGTCCGTGTGCAGGTAATGAAGCAGGGGTGAGACCATCATAGGAAAACCTGTTACTGCCAGTGGTAGCTTTGACTTACTGTTCATGATAAAGGCCTGGGACTCTGTTTCTCTGAAGGAAGAAGAGCTTGGTAAAGATCTTAAGTATAAGCTTTTCATCCTGAGTTTGAGAGTGGCAGCCTTTCCTTTGCAATGTGCAGGCTCCCAGAAGATACTTCTAGGCTCACAAGAAGATCCTTCCACCTCCCTGTCTGTGGTAGGACTTGGCGATTTAGGCTGCCCCTCCCCTGAGCCTCTCTGAGATCCACTACTCTGCACTGGTGACTGGACATTCTGGAAGATTCTCCAGCACAGCGGGGATAGGGAGACTGCTTTTTAAAGAGCACAAGAGTCACCACTGCAAAGCGCTTTTGATAAATGACAATGGGCAGAATGGCCCCTCTGGACCCGGCATGGACATCACCTTCAAAAGAGGAAGAATCCCACTCTCCTGCCCAGCCAGCCCGCGGATAAGGACATTTACATCACGGTCAACTGAGGGAGGCCGAGTGATCCCTGAGCATGACGAGCACTGCTGGTGCCCCGGCCAGGAGGTCACTCTATCCAGCACCGATCAAAACGCCACCAGGAGACACACCCTGGAGAGTGTCCCTCCTGCTGACGAGAACAGCGGGCCTTTATTCATTGGATGAGGCCACGCCTCAACACAGTTCTACCCGGCTTAGCGCTCACTCTGGACTCTCTGCAGCCAGTCTCTCTCAGAGTCAGTCATGCTGAGGAGCCTAAAAACACACATTACTTGTTCTGGCAAGAGACGATGTATACACTCAGGCAGCGTGTCCTTTAGCTACTCCTAGTGTGTGTTCAGCATTTACCCTCTTCCAGGCACTGTTCTGAGAATGTTAACTGTGTTAAATCCTGTAAGCCACGTAACAACACTGTGAAGCAGGAATATTGTTATCCATTATCCATATTTTACAGGTAATCAAGGTAACACGAAGAGAGGTTCACTAACTTTAAAGTCAGGCTTTAGGAAGTGGTCGGAATCAGGATGCCAGAGCAGTGGGTGACCGAGCTTCCGGTCAGGACACCTGCCTCACATGCTGTCATCAGCTCGTGTGGACAGCCCACCCTTGGGGGCCGCCCTCCCCTCATCACCAACCATGTTCAGGCACCAGTACCCTACAGATGCAGTGCTGAAATTAAACTCATCTTGCCTTTTATCTTTAAAATACATCTCTTAATTAAGAAAGTAATATGCCTCAGTTTACAACTGACAGTGATTAAAGATCAGAACAGGAGATAGGCTTAACCAAAGGTTGCTGTAGAAGGTTGACTATTTTTAGTAGTTACTTGATTAAACTTTGACCTTTCCTCTTTACTCTCCTGACCTCTGGGATACTTACAGTGGCAAAGCTTTAGAGTCCTTACTTCTAAGTCAGTGGTTTGCATCGAAGTCTACACATTAGAATCACCCAGGAAGTGTTAGCACAGGTAAGAAGTCCAGGGTTGGCCCAGAATTTCTGAGGTTTTGATCTTGGAGGGATCTAGGCATGCAAATTGTATAAAAGCCCGCCTACCTCCCTGATTCTACAGTAGAAATCAAGCTGAGAATCACTGCTTAGGTAGCTACTGTTCCCTGCAGCCAAGCTCCATTGTAAAGCCATGTCAGAATCCACTGTTGTGCTCCAAGACCTCAAGTGCGGTCTTGGAGCACAAGACCAAATGCATGGGTAGCCCCTCAGGCCCTGACCCAGACTGATGAATAAGAATCTGTCTTATCAGATTCCCCCTATGAATCATATGCGTATTAAAGTTTGAGAAGCACTGCCACAAGTAAATATGGCATTTCATTAAAACGAGATCTAAAGAGCATGCACGGCTAACACCCAGGACAGCTGCCTTGCCTCTGCCCTGGCTAATCGGACCTCCCCAGAAAGTATGGAGTCCCCACCTACCAGCAGCATCCTCTCGATGGCGATGCCCCAATAAGTACAAGCTTTTGATTCTTCTAATCGCCCTTGCCTTTCATCTTCTTCTCCTGCCAAATCACCTCCACACTTTCTCCTTCCCATTTGTCAGTACGTGATATATATCAAACGTGTTTCTCAAGTGCTTTAACAGTTGATTCTGCTACAGGGCTATTGCACTGTTCCTTTGAGTATGTGTTTGCACCAATAAGACACGGAGTCAGCCTTTAAAAAAGAAGGGAAACGCCCCCCCAATCCATATTTATATAATCTGGCATAAGAAGACCATGGAATAGATCTATGTATATGAATAGCATAACAACAACTTATAAATGTAAGTATATGAATCAGTAGTTATAAATATTAGAATATTAAATGAATAAGATATAGGTAGTTCAAGAAAGGATAATACTAGAAGCATCTGAAATCATTGTTTACATCAGATACATGAGATAGAAATAAACATCTTTCTTACAGGCCTTCATTTTATATATATTTTTTGAATTTGCAAAATAATTTACAGCCTTTGGGTTTTCATCATAGAAATCACTTAAGAAAAGCTTTTTTGTCACCAAAAAGAAAGTTACACTGCCACAAAAAATAAGTGTTCTGTAGACTTACCGACACCGAGTGATTTTTGCACTCTCTCGGGTGCTTTTCACCTGCTAAGTTAGCCTTTGAAAATCTGCATCTCTATTTTTGAAGCAGGACGTTTCAGCCTCAAACTACCCCTTAGCTCCAGGCAGCTTTCTTGGTTGTATCTGAACTTTTTGTAAACATAAGTCTTTCACTTAAAAAAAATGATCTTTTCTCCACTTGTCACCCTTAATATAGCTAGGGAAATAATTTATTTTTAAAAACACCATAAAATAAACCATTTAATGCTGTGGAAACATTAGGGAAGAATCCAGATACACTTTTCTCTCATACTCTGGTCTGCATTGAGCATCACTCAACGGTAGTGCTTAGCCCGAAACCTGGTGATCAGGAAATGGGGTGTGTACTTAAGTATGAAAAATGAGGCTATTTTCCCCAAGGTATGGCTGAAACTATACATGGATCATTAAGCATTTAAAATGTAAATAAGAGGGCAGCAGCCTTCATTTGTGTGTGTCTAACTTAACTTGCTTAATTAAACTGCAATAATGAAAGTTTTTTTTAGTACAGGGTCTTCCACAGTACAGGAGGAATTAGAAATATCACCAAACTTAGAAATGGAGAATTATGAAATATTCAATGTGTTATTGTCCAATTTTATGAATTATCATTTCTAAAACTCCATTATGGGTACATAATTCTTCTCTTTATTGATTGAGAGCTGGGCCCAAGATTTCTCTTCCAACAATGCCCAAATAGGCAGATATGTTGAGTTGTCCAAGGTTGGTTATCTTAATAGAGGAAAACCTGTGGGAATAACAATTGCCCAGGTCTTAGGGTTAAAGAAGAGGTGGTACTGTAACCAGAGCTCTATGAAGCTAATTTGAAAATGGTTAATGATGTTGTTTCGTTAGAAAGATTTGGGGCATATTCTCATGCCTGCTAAAGATTATTTTAGGGGATTTTCTCAAAGTGAGAAAGTCTAGTTTGTAAATGTGTATTTTCTGGTTTGATCTTTTTGACTTATGGGAAACTTCTACTCTTTGATTCCGTGACATGCTGTCAGGTTAAGCGAAATCCGTCTCAAAGACCATCTTTTCATTCTTTAAGACTCTTTCAGGGACCTGCCCCTTTCATGTTGTCAATCCTCCCACTGCTCAATTCCAAAACACTGGTTAATAATAGTAGCTACTAATAGTTGAGTCCTTAGGGCGTATCAGTAGCAACATTTTTCTTGCAGCATCTTTTAATCTTTACCACAACTGAACTAGATAAAGAATCCCAAGGAAAGGGAGGTTAATTTGCTTATCCAAGGTTCTGTGACTAGACATTCAAATCCAGGCTCTTTACGTCTCAAATATGTGCTGTTGACCACGGTGCTCTCTTGCTTCCTGGTAACCTCCGTCTTAGAAAATGTCAGTAGAATCTTGTAGTAATGCTGGCAACTGGCTGAAATTCTTAGGAGTCTTATCCACCTGGGACCTTTAACGAGGTATTTAATTGATAATGGCTCTATGGTGTTTTGACATGGGAAGCAGAAGTATTGATGGATTTTACCTTTTTTTGTGATCATAGATTCAAGTGACTATTAGGCATATGCCACTTTCTTGGGTATCTTTCTATATTGGTGCGCAGTTTATCTTTTCTGAGCATTATGTGACCATCAGGGGATCTGGAGTTGATTTTCATTTAGTTCCACTTGTTACCCCAGGGAACTTCAAAAAAGTGAGGTCAAGACCTCCTGCCAATGATTTCAGTTAATGATTCTAGTTGTCATTAAAGTATTTTTTAAATTGATATGTCTTATAACTCTTGAAATGTTCAATGGCACCTTTTTTTTTAGTTCAATTATTTCTGAGACATACCTCAAATATAGTATACTACAATTAAGGAGCAGATAGTCTCCAGATATAACCCAGAAGGAAAGTACATAGATGGCTTGAGCCATTTTTCTTAGAAGCATCTTATTTGTTATGTTCTCTGTAAGGCCAGGGGAGTTCTACTAACTCCTGGCAAGAGAAGTGGCCAGAAGAAGGCAGACCATGGTCTCAAACTAGCTGAGGCCACTGGAGTAAGGAAATCCCATTTCTTTCTCCACTTTTCCTTCTGGAAACCCTTTCTTTTCTTCTCTGTGGGCCAGTCTCTTTACTGACTTTGGTTTGACTCCTCTGAGGTTTCTTTTCTTTGGCTATTTACTGCCACATGGGCTTTGAGCAACCTAGTTGTTTAGCAACGAATTTCCACACTTCTTAATCTCTGACTTGCATGGCTCTTGAAGAACTTATTTGGAATTAGAAGACACACTGAGCAATGCAGAGGTCCTCTCTACTTCCTTTTGGGCTGGTTCAGAGGGCAGAGGCTAGAGTTCAGTAGAACCTGTGTAGACCCAGTGAGAAGGTGCAGGAATTAATGGGTTGAGGTGTCTTAATCCAATTTAATATGTCAGTGAAGCCAAGGAGAACACGGATGAGGAAGAAGGAAGTGACAATAAGAGTTTTCCATGTGTGCTCGGGCCCTTTAAGAATTTCCTTTTTACTGATATCCAAAAGGAAAACCAGCAAATTTCCCTACCCAAGCATGGTGCTCAGACTTTGAGTCCACCCTGTGTACATTCGCCTGTGTGTTTGCATCAGCGGGACCCGTTTCCTGAAGTGCCTCCTGTTACACACCCACCTGTTCCTGCTGTTCACCTGGAATCAGCCTGGTCACTGAGTCATCATTGTGATTCAACATATTGTTTAGACTCATAGTATTAATCAAAATTTTCTTTGGTTCTAATGGGATCAATAAGCATTCATAGTCTTCTCTGTATAAAAGACAGTTCTGCTCTCTTGTAGCTTAATCTCAAATCCTTTTTCTTTTTATGGAGATAAATTATTTTTATCTCCATAAAAATGTTCCAGTTGGAAACCTGCTCGCTCTTCTCTTTATGGAACTTACTACTCAGCATCATTCAGACGTGCCACTAACCCCATTCAGATAGGAAAGAGAAGGTAAATGCACAGTTTAACAAAGTGAAGCTCATATGCATTTTGCAAAGTTAAGCAAATTGCTATTGTGGAAGCTGTTTTAAAATTTATCACTTTGACCAATATTCAGTATCTGCTACCTTTCACTTTGCTCCTTCATACGTAATAATAGTGATTCCACCCTGGGTATAACCTAGTACTGTTATTTATCAGTCTACTTACTTGATGACGTAAAGCTTTTATCGCTATGAATGGCTTGCAGACTTGGGTTTTTTTGTTCTTTTCATTCTGCTGTTGGGTCTGTTTTGCTTCACTAACAGTTTGTTTTTGCTCTCAGTTGTGTTTAGCATGCCGTAAAGCTGGATGTCCACAAATGCATGAAATGATCAAAATGTCCATTACGAAAGTCCTCACTGCCCTGTGTCTTCGTGCATTCCCTGACGATCAGGGGCCTGTGGCTTTTCACAAGGTATTGGACTTGGTCCTTTGAGCCTCAAGGAGAGATCCAGGACTGAGGCTTTTTAGTGTCAATTCTACACTACGAAAACAAAGGGCATGGGATGTAGAAGTGACCTTGGAGATATGAAAAGAAGAAATTGATGAGCCCTTTCCAGAAACTCAGCCTGCATTTGGACTTGGTATTCTCTTGGCTTTGCTGATTCAATGTGCTCATTTTAGCACTGACCCATAGTAGAAAAAGAAGAACACTCACAAAGTGAAAAATCACTGGCCTTTAATACGGTGGTCCGGTTTTTCATTGAGTCCCTAGTTCTACGAACCTTCCTATTTTACTGATTTATTATTATTATAGTAAGTGTAAGAAACTTTTCTTTAGAAGATGTCAGGGTAGCTGAAAGCATTTCTTTCTGGGTAGGAGGATTATCACACACATGCTCATTTTTATATTTTAAAAAATACCCTTTTTTCACATGCAGTATTTATATTCTCAACTTTGGCAGGATGAGCTTTTTAGATTATTCCTTTTTTTTTAAAGCAGAGTAAACAAGTTTACCCTTTCCCTTAATAAAACGCCTCCTGCAGTAAGTCATTTCCACTATTATACCTCTAACCACTGGGAGTGGAGGGGACATTCAAAGTTGGAGAAGTCCATTTGGTATTTGGGAAGCTGTCTGTATACAGCACACTGTTTGTGTCACTTAAAATCCAGTCCCTCGTGCATGCTTTCTTTCACGGGGCTAAGGTGACTGATGTGATTTTTAAGGAAGGTTTTGTAGCAGCTGTGGCTCTTCGTGTTCAGCCGAATTGTGTTTATATTAATATAAAGTGTGTAGTTCGGCTCTCAAAACAGCTGCTCCTTTATCCTTAATGCTTATAGACATCACGTTTCTCCTGAAATTTAAGCTTAGACACTTGAAAGATCAACAGTCATAAAGATTTCTTGGGAAAATGTAAGATTTAAAGAAAACTGGAATTTTGATGTAATAATAGTACTAGAGTGCCTAATTAAACTAGAGAATTTGGTCTCATCAAAGTGAGACACTGCACTCATTTAGACATATCTTCAAGGCTTTTAAACCATTTTTTTTTTAAACCATTTTTATCACATGCAAAAGTAAAGGCCTTTGCAGATTAAAACACTTTTTTCTAAGTATGTATAAATGGCACCTTCAAGTACATTAAAATCCATGATCACTTGAGAAAATGAATTTGAAATTAACATGTCCTAAATGGTAGTTTGAAAAATAAATATTTTAGAACTTGCTCTTACTTCTTTCACTTAAAATGAATAAATCCAAACCAACTTCCAATAAACTTTTAAGTTTTAAATATTCTTTTAGAATAGTAAGCATTCAATGGGAAATAAACTGTTAGAAAATATTTACTTTCACCTAGTTAATTTTACCAAAAAGGTGATTATAGTGAGGCCTGGTGGAAACTCTAGCCTAGGCATTAGCAGCAACAAAGGTTACCATTTAGTCTGTCTCCAATCTCAGCTATCAGTCATCAAATTCCATTTGCCATTTAGATAAGGACCAGTATTTTCAACGTTGATAATCTTGGAGTTATCCCCAGAAAAATAATTTAGGTACCCTGCACCCCTTCTTTTCTCCTTGTAGGTCTAAATACGCTTGGTAAAGTGGGAAGGTTGCATACCTTATGGAGAGAAAAAAGTGGGCCCGTTTAAAGCACGTTTGTTGTCAGGGCCATCCCTACACCGTTCAGAGACGTTAGAGGCAATAAAACCTGGGAAAATCATGTCACTGAGCATCATCATCTTCAAGTGAGGGATGCTTCCCCCTCAAGTGGGGATTTCTCCAGGCTGCAGGCCTCAGGGAGCCTCCTCAGGTTCCACTGGACATTAGGACTCACAGACCCAAAGAGACCGCAGCTGGCGTTGTGTTCCCCTGGCAGGATATAGGACAGGGAGCAGACACAGGTCAGTGGCAGGCATTCATCTTTCACAGGGGGCCTCACACCAGCACTGAGGGTAGCTTCGGGCTCTCAGATGTCAGCTTTGGAGCAAGAAGATGAGGGCAGTCACCTTGGCTTAGAATCCCATATTTCACCTACAGTTGACCCTTGAACAACACGCAACTTGGGGCACTGCCCCCTCATGGAATGGGGGGGCAGTATAAACTTTTGACTCCCCCAAAACTTAACCACTAATAGCCTACCATTGACTGGAAGCCTTACCAATAACTTAAACATTGGTTAACACGTTTTCTACGTTATATGTATTATATACTATATTCTTACAATAAAGTAAGCCAGAGAAAGAAAATGTTAATACAAATCATAAAGAAGAGAAAATATATTTATAGTCTGTACTATATTTATCAATACCATAAGTTTAAAAAAATTCATATGTAAGTATACCCAAGAAATTCAAACGTGTGTTTGAATCAAGGGCATATGTACATAGGAACCGATATCTCTAGAACTCCACAAGCAGAGCTTGCAGAGCTGCCTCAGAGGACATGACCAATGACAAGAGTCAGTCAGGGAACCCCAGACCTGTGACTGTTCAGCAGATTTCAAAGCTCATTCACAGCTTTCCCAGTTCAGATACAGCTTCATAATCAGGGAATGTTTTCCTGTGAGCCATGCTGCCCAGTAGCACCGCCGCCGGCCACCTTGATGGAGTTTACAGGAGAACAGTGAGAGAGAGCTAATCCAAGGTCCAGCTCGTTTATAGAGCAGAACCCAGGGTTTCACTCACGCTCTCCCCACAACTTGGGGAGGACTTGGGTTAATAATTATTTGGCACATCTAAAAACCACTAAATTTGCATTCTCCTCTGGTGCTCAGAAGAATAAGCTTCTCAGAGGGATAATCTTTAAGGAAATAATACTTATCCTACATGGTCAAAACCAAAATGCCCGGGGATTTTAAATACATGAAGGACTCGTGGATAACTAGTTCTAAATCAGGCTGACTTTCTACTAAAGAGGGATTTCATATCCTCTCTGGTCAGTTCCAAAGCATGTTGGTAATAAACTGCTGTCTACGGAGTGTGTATGTTGCTATCTTATTTCTTTACCAGGTGTGCATTGAGACATACACATGTAGCTGTCACCAGCGTAGTATAAACACTGCTGTGCGGGCCACTCTCAGTCAAATGCTGAGTGACTTGACTTTACAGTTACGACAAAGGCAGGAGAACACGGTGAGCCTTGCGATACCCACACGTTCATCACGGTCTTGCCATTGTCTGTGTGTCCCTGCATGTTGCGTGTCCCACATCCCACACGTCCCTCCACTCCACGTGTCCCCCTCCCCCACCCCCTGCCAGGGCTGCTCCCCACTGAAACAACAGGAAGGGTTGGCTTGGTTTGGAAGAACATTTATTTATATAAATTAAGCCCCTAAAATATATATTTACCTGTTTCACTGCAAAGCTTTGAGAGTTGTTTTTCCTTACAGTTTCTGTGATTTTTTAGTTATTTTAAAATCCTTTGTAAAGCATTTTTTGTAAATCATTTTAAAAAATTCTACGATGAAATGAATTATCTAAAAGTATTGTGACATATTAACAAATACCAGAAGTAAATTCAAAATTAATTACATGCTTTGAGGTTTGGTATATGCGGTTTTTTTGTTAACTAAAAGATCGTGGCTAAAGGTCTCCTTCCCCTGACTGTGCTGTCAGGGTAAAGCTGGATTTGTCGTCTTTCTGGCATCAAAGCCTATGGGAGCTTTTGCTCTAAACTCAAACAGATTGTCTAAAATGAGTGTTCCTGGGAAAATGTAAATGTCATTGGTTTCTCGTATAAATTATCTTCTGGGAATGTTAATGAGGAGATGATTCCTCTTCAAACTTGTTTCTTTTTTAGATCAGCCTCTGTTATAATTCAGTTTAAAGTTCTTTTAAAATCTGCAAGAAATATTCTGAACACTATATTATTTTTTAGAGTAGGAAATCTCAGTGGCAGTCTGAAATAACTTAGAAATTAATTTTACAGAAATTAAGATTCCATGTTTAACTTCAAATATTTCTAATTTTTAACTTCAATAATTATGTAATTTTTAGGAAAACATGGAGTTGAGTGGAACTTTTGAGATTATCTGGTCAAATTCTTTTATTCCCCATAAAAACAAATGAGGAAGACGAAGCCCAGAAAGGTGAAATTGAAATCCAAAACTAATGAGCTTATCAGTGAAAGAGCCAGAACTAAATCCCTGGTCTCCTGAATCCCAGCCTGGGTTATTAATATGAGTTCTGGCAGCTAGTGTTGAAAAAATGACAACACTAATCAGATAAAAATTAATACTGATATTTCCTTTTGTGTTTTCTATATCCATAGCCCAACTTTCTATTAAAAAAGTAATTATTTTAATTTCAGGTATTTTTTTATATTAGCATAACCCTTGGTAAAATTATTTATGCTAGCATTTGAATATTGTGGTGTGGCAATATTAATTTAAAAGAAATTCAAATCTATAAGTAGAAAACATGTAAAAGAAAAAAATGTTCTTAATGGAAGTGAACCTAAGATGTTGAGAATCTTCGTGTTTAATATACAATCATATTTAATCTTTGACAAATGGCAACATGATGAAATACTATAATGGTAATGATATCTTAATGTTTTGAGATGAAATATTTAAATAAAGCCTTGTAGTTTCAAAGTGATTTCCATTATATTAGTCATTTAATCTCATGTTTAAATTTTTAAGTGGGAGAGTATCGGGTTTCAAGTGGCTCAGCCTTTCAGCTCCTGTTGCTCTTTTGTAAGAGTGGAAACAGGTATAGGTGTAGAGGGCAGGGTCAAACCCAAGGGCTCCTTGCCCCTGGCCTGTGTACTGTGTGGCTAGTCAGCCTCCGGTCCTGCTCATCACTGACCATCTGGACTCACCCAACCAGAGGCAAGATCCCAAACTACATAGAAAATTAGAGTTTCCTGTTATTTCCTTTCTATTACTCACGCAGTCCCTGGAGATGTTTCCACGTTCCAGAAAGACACAGTTCACAGTATGCTAATATTTGAGTGCTTGTGATGTCTACTAGAAAGACTAAGTTTTGCCACCTAAGAATGCCTATTTTTAAAAAGCTATTAAAGGGGAATGGTCCATAGGAATGGTGAGGTTCCCTCCAGAGGGACGCTGTGTTCTCCCATAGAGGGACACTTACCTTTAAGTGGGAACGATGTGTGGTGTGTAGCATGACCCATCGCTGGAAGGACATTGCAGGCCATGTCAGTGTTAGGAATACTTAAATATAATGGAAAGAAAATTAATCTAGAATGCCAAAAGCATTAGCATGAACTGTACCTTCAACCTACTGTCTACTCACATCCCACCCCACTTCCCAGTGCAGATTATGCAACTTGATTTTGCACCTTCAGAAACCCCAAGTTATTATCAAGCTTTATCATTGAATTATTTAAATACAAAAGCCATTGTTAAATTGAAATTCACTCACTTTGAAAAGCAAAAAATTCTACTTGGGTGTGGGGATGGGTAGGTGGTGTTGGTTCTCCTGTCCTTAAAAATGATTCAGATGTGTTTCTTACAGAAAATGTTGTTTTTAACTTGTATTTTGCCATGTACTGAGCTGTAGACACTGACATAGCATTTCATAAGGAATGTGTGGAAGCAGCTGAGCTTGCAAATTAATGAACAGAGAATAGTAGAAATATGTGCCTATAAACAAATTTAAAAAAAACCCAGAAAACAGTGCCTAGTGTCTGGTAGGAAATTAGCATGAAAATGCCCTCTTCCTGCTTCCTGGTGCTGGAAGGTGGGAGGCTCTGTAGTCACTGAACTCTCCCTGCAATGAGAAGTCCATCTAACTATCGGTGAATATCATTCCCTTTCTGTTCCCCACACCTTCAAGGTTCTGTCTTTCCCTTGTTAGTTCTGGGCCTACCAAGCAGCAGCCTGGAGGGGTTGGTCTGGTCAGACAGTTGAAAGTTAATATGCTCCCCCTGTCGAACAGGAAGCTGGTGCTTCTGACCAGCCATCATCTTTGCACCTGGATTTTGAAGTCCAGAAACCTGATCATTATGACCAAGAGTCTGTATTCTCTAGGTGCCCATCAGAGTGTGGCCTGTGACCCTGGGAAATATTCCTGTCTGTGCAGAGGTAACTCAGCTATTCAGGTTATCGCCCCCAGTCAAGCTCAGCACCCTGGAACGATAAAGTGTACCACAGGGCCTAAACTCCCAGGAAGTTTCTGGACTCTTAAATGAATTATTTTTGCCACCGATGAGCTCAGTTCCAGGCATATCTTTTCATAAATACCAGGAATAATGAAATGCTATCAGGACCTAGAGGGTAAGCTTAGGTAAGCTAGCTAAGCCCTGAGCGCTCAAGATGACATTTTGTTTCCGAGAATTTTCCATTGTTTAAGAGTCGGGATTCTTCTTGCCTGAATCTACTAATTGTCCTGTGTGTGTCTCCCTTACTAGATAATTGAAAACCCAGACGTCCCACAGGAATTCAGGAATCAAGGTATTGAATTTGATTTTTGCTAGTTCAGTTTAAAAAGCAGATATAGGAATGCCTCCTGTGTGCTTGGTGTTGGGGATGTGGAGGTGATGATGCTCCCTCGGAGCTTCCGCTTAGCTTCACCTTACGATTGGTACGTAGGAACCAACGTGGTAGGACTGAACCCGCTGCGTCATCTCCCTTCCGTTCGTGCCAGCCACACCTTTGCCTGCTCGACTGTGTGAGGGAAATGGACTCTTCGTGGGCCTTCCTGTCGGAGGCTGGCTTTTTAGTTAACCTTGTTCTTTGTGAAATCAGTTTATTAATTGTTAAAATGGGAATGGACAGGAGGTTGTGGAAACCTGACGGGTACAAAGTGCTATTACACTCGACGTATGTTTGTGAAGTACCAGTTTTTTAATATGATAAATGAGTGACCTCACAAGGAATCTTGCAGAAAGACAGACATCAAGGTAAGGAACTTTCATTCTGACCCACAGGAAAAGGAAGAAATAGAAGTCCACGTATAACTGACAAGCAGTTTGATTTTTTTAAAAATGTTTGGTAGTATTGTTTTCTGAAAGAGATGAAAAATTTAAATCATCTGATTAAAAATGGAAATGCAAGTTTTATGTCAGACTTCATTTTTAAAATATTGGAAAAACTGGAGTATTTTTGGATATGTTTGCCAGTTAACAGTAAGGAGAGGGGATTGAGTAGAGAAAAGATGCAAAAGAAAAGGAATGAAAAGGTGAGAGAGCTAAGCAGCCACAATTAGGAGAAAAAAAGAGTACATGAAAGATATGAAAAAGCAAAGTATCTTAAGTTATTTTTTTAAAGCATTGCTTTCATGTGTAGTTTTAGTCACATCTTGCTGTGTTCTTGAGCTGTGGACCAGAAGTGATACAGAACCTTTTCACCTTTTAATGCTCCCAATGAAAAGTTCCAACGTCTTCTGCCCCTCTTTTCTTCTGTCAGTTGCAGTTCCCATAAAATCTTCACTTGAATGCAGAATGATTTTATAAATTGAAAAGGAGGTCAAAGTCCTCTTGGTCAAAGATACATCTTTAAAAAATATGTTAGTAGAAAATTGATGGCTCATTTGAAATTTATCTAAAATTGAGTTTAAGGACTGTTTATGGGTTTTATTTATTTTAAACTACATTTTATCATTACACCTTACCATATCTCATTTTTTCCTGAATTTAAGATCATAAATGCTAAAGATCAGCCATTTCTCATTCCCCTGCTCTCTTTCAACTTTACTTTTATTTTCTCTCTCACACTCTTGCCATTTTCCCTCCCTTGTCCTTGACTTCATGCATTCGTGTATGCATTCATCAAATAGCCACGTTTGTATAGATCTTTACAGGTTTTTATTAGTAAATAAACAAATGCCTCCACTTGTTACCTCACTTGACCCATCAGTCTGGGTCATTGGTCTTGTTTACCTCATTTGGCCAAAAGGAAAGCCGAAGCTGATCAGAGCTGGCACAGTCCCGCAAGCTGTGGACCAGTACTTAGGCAGAACCCAGCTTTCAGCCTCTTTCCAGTGCACTCCACTGCTCCTGTGGAAGGTTTGCTGCAAGTTCCTGGACGTGAACATGTTTGGTTATTTTGTTTTCTTTCTGACATCGGCTGTTTCTCCATTAAGACTGCACGCTCTGAGGATGCTGGACAAATAGTTGAAGTATGAAGGTGGTGACCACGTTGTTTTGCCCTCTTTGTCTAGCTTCCTGGTTCGAGAAGCCTCCCTTTCTCCCACACTGCCCTATTTTATCTCTTTGGGATACAACTCTCAGAAAACCCAGTAAATCAAGAATTCAGAATTAGGGATACATGTATAGTCTACTGGCCTAAACATTGAGAAAATCATTGTCAATTGTGCTGTTTTTTAACCAAATATCCTTTTTTTAAGTGTGAATGAATTTTATAAGAAACAATCTATTTTCTTCCTGCACTATCTTTCGAGTGTTTTACTTTGGAAAGGAATTACTATTATGTTTATAATACATTGCATTTTGGTGGCCTAAGGAAGGCCCAGCAGCTGATAATCATCTTTTCAGCCCTGCAAACATCCACAGTGGAGGATGGGAAGGGCTGGGGGGGAGCTCCCAGTCCCCTGCCAACGTCTAATGCCTATGACCTCCTCTGTTTGAAGGGTCGACCGTCGAGGCCCTCTGTGACGACCTTGTATCTGTGCTCAGTGTTCTGTGCGAGAAGCTACAAGCCGCCATCAAGTAAGTGCCTCCCGCGTTTGTGCTCCTCTTCCCTGACGGTCAATTACTGAAGCAACTTTTGTCGGTGATGTCATGTGAAGTAGCAGAGTGGAGGGACAACGGTTCCTCCCATTGGTATTCATTGCTGAGAAACATATTCAGTGACCTTGGGCAAGCCTACATTACCCAGTCCTCTTCCTGATGGATATAATTTTCTGATGAGAAAATGGGAAAACCGTACCTTGCAAAGAAGAGCTCATTCCTTCATGCATGGATCTGAATGAAATGAATGTTGGCTAAGGGTGCATTGATGTGAAGGCTGGTCCTAATCCGGACGTCTCAGCTGTGACTCTGAGTCTTCTCATCCAAGTGTTGCACCTTCTCTTCTGTTAAATAGCAGAGTTGGACTCCGTGGTCTTTTTCTATTATTATTTTCACATTTCCTGAGCTTCTGAGCTCCCATGCATCTTTTAAAAGAGGACATGTTACTTTGACTTTTATATACTTGTCATTTTTTATGCCACTCTAATCAATGATGTCACTGGTTCAAATCTCCATGCAGTAAGTTAATAAGATAACCTATGCATCTATAGTAAAGCCAAATATAAAAAGGCCAGACTTTCCAAGGTGAGATGAAAAGTCCCTTCCAACTACATACATTGTTAATTGCAAAATTCTATAACACAGTGAGATTATGAAGTGTTCCTTGAGTATGAAAGACATTAAAGTACTGTTTACTGTCAACTAGAATAGTTGATAATTCAGAAAACTTCTACTTGCAGAATTTTATATGCAGTAATGGAAAAAGTGTTCTAGCTGCAAATGTGAGTGAGTGAGGTCTCTCACTTTGCTGGAAACATTGCAGAAAGTTGCTTTTGTTAATGTTTGGTTTTGGTTTTGTTTTCTTTGTAAACTCAGGATTATTTTTAAGCTTAGTTTAGAATTAGTCTTAAAAGTTGTTGCTAAATGGTTTCTAAATCAGCTGATCTATCATTGCTCTGGATCACCTATATATTTTAACCAAATTAAGCTCTCTTAATATCAGGCACTTAAAAAAATAAAGAGGCCTATTTAATATGTAGGTAGTATAAACAAAAATGAAATAACACTTATCTTCTTCCACACCCCTGCCCGTAAGTTGCTCCCACCCCTGGGTCCTAGGCAGCCCGCAGGTCTGGGCAAGGTTTTTCCTCAGAAGGGATGCATCTAACAGAGGATGGGGTGTAAATGGACCCTCCTGTACCCTGCTTGGATTCCCATCTTTTCTGACCATGGAGAGCTGGAGCAGTAGGGTGGGGCTCAGATTATTATTCTAACGTGAAGGTGCTAACACCAACTGTAGCGACCCCATCTATAGGGTTCTGACGTGACCTGATTTTCTTGGGACAGTCCCAAGTTGTGCCTATTGTGCACGATTATAATCACCCTCCTTCACTCTCGACAGGGTCCTGGCTGGGATAGGTGTGTATTCACTTTACCCATCAGTCTCCAGGATTCGGATCTCTTCCAATGCTATCTCCTCCCACCCCTGCCCAGTTCCTCCCCGTCATAGCAGAGCCAGCTGTTATCCCAGAGCTGGAGTGCGTTCTCATTGGCCTATTTCCTCCTGAGATATAATCATGTGTGGTGTTAATGACTCTTGGCTCAATTCAATCATCTTTGTTGGATTAGTTGGGTAAAAGTGCAGTTCTGCCCTTTACTAGTTCTTGACCTTGGGCAAAGATCTCAACTACCCTAGGCTTATGTTTACTATAAAGTAATTAATATTAGTATAATTATTATACAATGTTTTATGTAATATAATATAGTCATATAAAATACATTAGGATTTTTGTAAGGATTGGAATGAGAAAATTCACTTGAATAACTGATGATCCCAACAGCCAGAGGTCACCAGGAACACCTGAGGCTAACAGACTTGGGTTTTACTACCTGTAGTGATGGAGCCTGTACACTACAGAGAGCCTCAGGACCTCCGGTAAAAGAGAGCTAGGAGGACTTGTTGTAGGACTTGAACCTGAGTTAGGTGACTGGGGGGAGTTAAAGAAGTGAGAGTCTGGCCAAGGATTGGTTGCTGTCAGAAAGTGGAGAGAGTACTAGCACTGGGCATCTTAGGCTTTTTCTAGCCGATGGAGGAACAAAAGGGAGATAGAATTGTCACTGGGGAACAAGCAGGAGTCACTTGCAGGGGAAAATGATATTTGGTCATTTTTGTGGTCATACAGAATTTCTTAAAATCTCTGTTCTGACATGATTACTGACTGGCTTTCATCTTGTTCCATCCCCATGGTGGAGAGTCCTCATTTGATAGTAACATTCTGTGCAATGCTTTACATTCACCAGTGGAATGCCACAGCTGCCCGAAGCCTCAGGCAGTTGGCAGTAGCCGAGGATGCTTCCTCCCCACCCTGCCCTGCCCCTCAGGTCTTAGCATTATGAGGGAATAGAACAAAGACCACTAGAACTTTGAAAAATATAAAGTTTATGTTCACTACTTTGCAGGTGAGGGAAGACCAATAAGCTAAACGTTCTCTTTTTCCTGAGTAGTGAATATAGGGAAAACTATGTAAGCTGTTTTCCATAGTAAACTAAGGGAAAACTTTAATGTTTTTAAGTGCTAGAAAAGTTGGGGAGCTCGTGGTAACTATGTCATTAATAATTCAAAACCAGCCACCAGGTTAAGTCAGAATGAGTCTATGGGTCTACAAATGATAGATTTAAGATGTATCTTTGTTGAGTGCTTAGGAAAAAGTCTTCAGCCAGATTCAATAAGGGCTTTAAGTTCATGATTCTTTAAAACCTGGGTGGCTCTAATATCAGCTACAGGGAACCCCATCTGTTCAGTGAGCACATGACCTGGTTTAGCTGGGACAGTCCAAGTCTATGCTTCTTGTAATTATTATAAACATTTATCGTTGATGTCTTCTAAAATGTACTCATTGGTATAAGTGGAATTTTTTTAACTGCACAATTCCTAGCATGTAATAATGACTTGGTAAGTATTAGCCCCAAAATGGTTTGTTTACTTTCAGCATAGCTAGTGCTAATTCTAGTTTGTGACACAGTTGGGAACGTTGAGCTTCTTACATCATAAATTTGACTGTTGATCATTAGGAAAATACATTGCACAAACATTGCAATACACACACAGATGAGAAACTAAAAGTCATAGATTTCTATCAGTTACTTAAAAAAAGAAAACATTTCTTAACCATATGACTTGAGAATTGGCTTTAAATGAGAAAAATAACTCGTGACATATATATGTTTTTCTAGGGCCTCTGATTAGACTTTGGATCAGAGACTTTAAGCATATTGTTATATAGAGCTTAATAGTTTTTGTAGGGTTCTCATCATCTTGCTTGGTTTTCCAATGCACTTCTCCAGTAATTCTGCCTCTGAATACTGTTTGCCTTGTTTGAATCTGGTCTTTTCCATCGTGATTCCATTACCCTAAGATGGGGGTTTATTGGCAAAGAAGCTGGGGGTGCAGCATGCTTAGTGCAGCTTCAGCGGGAGACCTTTGAGTCCACCTGGCAGGTAGCACCATGTTCTCGACTGCTGTCACCCCAGTGGTTCTGTTAGTTCTCCTTCTTAAGTTTTCACTTCCCTTACAGTTTCTTCTGATTTTCACTTCCTCAACTCCTTGTATTTCTACTAGCTAAACTTCACGTGTCTCTTACCGCCTAAATATCTCTTCCTCTGAAATCCCGCTATAGCCAGTACTTCCCTTCAACAACCATTTCCAAAATCAAAGCTCAGATACCTCATAGGGGTTTAGCTCTGTAAGGGTATGTATTCATGATACATTCAGTCTCTCAGAGGAGGATCCTGAAAACTGCATTCAGGTACTTGGAATAACTCACATGCCTTACATTTATGGTATTAATAGAATTCTATATTAGGCAAGTTGAGTTACACGAGGTTTAAATCCAAGAATTTTTGGAAAGATAATTGGGCTTAGGAAGAGATTTATTCATTCTCTCTCTGTTCATCCCCTGCCACCCACTGCTCCCAGTACAGAATGTCAGAGAGGAATCTGTACCCAGCCAGTCTTGGAATCGATGAGGCAAGGTTAAATGTTGACCTCATGTGTTCTCACACTTCTGCTCACACAGTTACTCTGTCCCCTCCCTCCTCTTTCTACCTAAATTGGAACTCTTTTTAAGGGAAACCAAGTCAAAATTGTTCAAGATAAAACAAAACTCTGAGAACTCCAGAGATCCAGAACGTGCCACCGATTGCCTGGCAGAAGCCTGGCCAGGAGAGGCTGCTGCTCTGCCCTCACGCCTCCTGGTCCACTCATCAGAGTTCTCCGCGGACTGTGCACCGGGGAGGAAGTTCAGAGGCAAGCAGAAAGTGAGACCAGCAATACTCAGCCTGCCAGCCATGAAACACTCAGACAAAAGACCAGGCAGCATAACTCACACTCCTTTTAAATAGACAGGTTTTTCCCTAGTGTGCTTTGAAAGAGTTGACTGGTTGCTAATCTCCTTTCTGCCTTGTGCATCCCACGTCTGTCTGTCTATGGCCAGACAAATATGAAACACACATGTGCATACTGTGCACATGCTTTTGTATGTTTGGTGAGGGGCGTGCATGAATGGTGCTTACATTTCAAACAGCTCCTCTACTGACATGGCTCATATAAGGTCATAAGCACCCTTTTTTTCCAGACTGCTGCAGCCCACAGAAAAGCTGGCACATTCAGTCTCCAAGGAGACTCCAGGCCAGTTACCTTGGCAATGCATTCTCCCTGCCATCCAGTCAGATGCCTTGGGGCTGCTGCGCCGCACTTTGTGCATACCCATATTGTCACTCTGCAGATACTCGTAGGAACCTTGAAAGCTCATAGTTTTTTATAGGTTTATTTCTAGTGATTCCAGAAATTGAGAATCTTTATTGTCTATAATTATTTGTTTTGTGATGCTAGTCTGACAGTTAAAAGATAAAGAGATCCTTTTGAATTGGGGCATTTTGTAATTATTTTCTTAATACTGAGTCAGGAGATGGGTCGGAAATATTAGCCTGGGACTGTAGCAGAGGCAGTCCTTCCAGAACTGATTTTCGAAATGTGGCTTATCATTGATGTTAGGGCCCTTCTGTGTTGCCGTCTTCAATCTGTTCATTTGTACAGCATCCAGAATGGTTATTCTGAGATAGGAATCTGGTCATGTTGCTCTCCTACTTGCAGAATAAAGTCCAGGCATCTTAGCACAGCCTACAAAAGCCTCTCTGATCTGTCCCCTGCCCACCTCTCCAGCCCCACCTCCCGCTGGTGACATCCTCATGCACTGTGCTCCAGCCACAACCACCCCATTCCCCCCATGCTTTGCACACACCCTCTCCCCAACACCTCCATAAACTTTAGGTCTTCAATGAAGCACATTTCCTTTGGAAATTCTTTTTGGATCTTTCCAAGGAGGGTCAGATGCCACTCTTATAGCTCTCATAGAGCCTTGTGTTCACTTCCCACACAGTGCTTTATGTGCTTTTCTCTCTAGTCCCACAAAAGTGGAGAACGTGCAGTTTTCCATCGGGAACTGTTTTGTTCAAAAGTGTGGGGAAGTTTGTGGTGCAGGTGTATAGACTCACAAAGTCCATCCCTGGCCCGAGAGCGGCTGCTCATGTCTTGTCTTTCTTCCTCTTCCCAGCCACCGCCTTCCTCTTGCCACAGAATAAGAATTTCTGGGCAGACCCAGCCTTGACCCCTCTCTTCTTCCACCCTCAGAGGGTGCTGTAGAGTACATCCGAACGGAAGTGGAATTCTATTTTTCAAAATAATGACATTACTTTAATCATTATACAGTTCTCTCTGAACAAGGGAGATCTGTGAGTTGGCAAACGTTTTCTGTAAAGGCCCACACAATGTCTTTGTTTCCTGTTTGTTTTTTTGGGTTTGGTTTGGTTTTACAACTCCTTAAAAATGTAAGAATCTTTTTCAGTTCCCAGGCTATGGCAGGATTCTGCCCTTGGGCTATAGCTTACCAACTAGCTTGCCGACTGGTTTTAAAGTGTAATGTTATTTTTACGTAGCCTATCACCAAGGTATTTAAGATGGCACTTAGATGGCACTTAAATGAGGGTCCCCAGCCCCTATCTGATCATCCTTCATCTGACAGCTGCACAGCTGTTCCCAGTGTGGCCACTCTGTGAATGGAATCTTCTGGGCTTCGGGTCAGTCTGGTATTAACAGTGGTCCCTTCCTGTCTCCTTAAATTTCTAGTCTGGATGTCACTGGTCTTGCTGCTTCCTGTCACTGCCTTCTCCTGGGAGTTATCTGAACTGTTAAGGGCATTAAGCTTCCTTTTGGCATTTATTTACTGTAAATCAGGAGAAAGGAGAGACAACCAAAATTACTTTTTAAAATAAGTTTCTCCTTTTTCTGAACATTTCCATTCCATTCAGGATTTCTGAATGAAATCTCTTAAAAGTATTTATTATATATTTGTAGTAAATGTGTCCTTGAACATTAAATTCTTCCTCAATTCTGGTGGATTAGGCAGCCAACTTAATCTGGGTATAAGAATGTGCATCTCGTAAAGTTCTCTGTTTTTTTTTTTTTATATAGACCTATTAAGTAGGACCACAATAGTAATTCTGAGAAAAATAATGTGCGCATTGAAAAACCATGTTACCCTCAAAAATAAAGAAGAAAAGTCACATGCAAGTTAGGAAAGCATTGACCATTGAAACATTTACAGAATTGAACATACTAAGAATGAACATTTCTGGAATAAACTGTGCAACTTAGTTAATAACATATCAGTATTTGTTCATTACTGGCAGCAAATGTGCCAAATGTGTAACATGTTTATAGCAACATGAATCATGTGTAGGGGTGAGTGAGATATGTTAACTTTGTTTCATGGTCAGTGTTTCTGTAAATCCAAAAGTGTTCTACGAAGTTAATGCAGTAATAAAAAAATCACCCTGACTGTGCTAGTTTGCTAGGGCTGCTATAACAAAGCACCACAGACTGGGCGGCTTAAGAAAACAGAGATTTATTGTCTCACAGTTCTGGAGGCTCAAAGTCTGAGACCAAGATATCAGCAGAGTTGCTTCCTTCCGAGAACGGAAAGAAGGATCTGTTCTAAGCCTCTCGTCTTGGCTTATAGAGGGCCGCCTTCTTATGTCTCTTCCCATTACATTCCTCGGTCTCCAAATTTCTTCGTTTTATAAGGACACCAGTCATGGGATCTGGACCCACTCCCATGACCTTGCTTTAACTCGATTACCTATGTAAAGACCCTATCTCCAAATAAGGTCACATTCTGAAGGGGGCATAATTCAACCCACAACACTAACAGCCCCCCAAAATTAACATTTCTGTAATGCCTAACATTTGCCAAGTGTTCTCCATACCACCTCGGTCATCTTGCCTTTTTGTGTCGGCATTGTTCTTCTGCAGTGACAACCAGCAGCTGCAGCTTCTGTACCTGGAATGCATTCTGTCCGTGCTCAGCAGCTCCTCCTCCTCCATGCACCTGCACAGAGGCTTCACCGACCTGATCTGGTGAGCGCCCACCCTCATGGCCCCCGCGCCAACCCGAGGGCTCTCTCCTTCCAGCAGCGTCCGTGGATCCCTTCCCACCGCATCCACGACCCCTCTGGTGGTTTCACATGGGTAAATGTTTTCCAGGAGAAGTAGAGAAGTTGCTTTGCTTACATGCACCAGAGAGAAACTGATGATTACTGTAACAAAGTAGGCCTCCAAGGCCCTCTTGCATTTTGTTTACATAGTAGGAGCATAAGACTCAGAAACTAGGAGATTGTTTTCTAAGTCATTTATTTGTTCTAAAAGCATATCGAGGCTCCAGACAGTTATGCAGGGGGTGGGCAAGAGATACTGGACATTATTCTTGGTACATTCTCCATTTCGCCCTGAATACTAGTCACTTAGTCACAATCAGAGATTCACACGAGTGACAGGGCCTGCAGGCAGCCAGCTGGCTGCTCTGGGCTCCTGGGCTTATGCACGAGGAGGACTGTGAATGACATGTGTCAGAATTTTAAATTAACCTCTCAAAATAATTTTGCTACTTACGGTAAAATGAAACTTTCTAACTGAGCCATTTCACATTTCGAGGCTTTTCTTTATGCAAGATGATTTCTTGATGCTTCTCATGATATTTTCTTTAGTTAACCCTAGCTGATATTTTCTTTAGTTAACCCTAGCTTGACTTAGGGGAAGAAGTATTTTATTCATATGCATAGAAGTGATAGAGAGACATGGAAAACTGGGGCAGGACATAGCCAAAAACAGGAGCAGTAAAGAACCCAACTCTACAGTTATTTGTATGATGTCTGGTATTTGCACTCAGTAGTATTCACACTTGACCCTTTGGCTTGTAGTGAAACTTACTTTTCTCCCCATCTCTTCCCAGGAAAAACCTTTGCCCTGCTCTCATCGTGATCCTGGGGAATCCAATTCATGACAAAACCATCACCTCCGCTCATAGCAGCGCGAGTGCTGGCATGGACTCCGACTCCACGTCTCCTGGAGTTTCTGACCATGGCCGGGGCTCAGGCTGCTCCTCCACCGCGCCTGCGCTAAGTGGGCCTGTGGCTCGGACCATCTACTACATTGCAGCCGAGTTGGTCCGGCTGGTGGGGTCGGTCGACTCCATGAAGCCTGTGCTCCAGTCCCTCTATCACCGCATCCTGCTCTATCCCCCACCCCAGCACCGAGTGGAAGCCATCAAAGTAATGAAGGAGGTAGGGATACACTGAAGAATGCCAGGGCGCCTGCCCGGGCATCTGAGCACATTGTTCTGCAAGCAGGAGGCTCTCAGAAAATGCTTGCCATTCACCTGCTAGAACTTATTTGCAACCACCCTGTATCCCATAACAGGTAGTCTCTCTAGGGTTGATGGGTATGTGTGTGTGTGTGTGCACACACGCACACACGTGCCTGTGTGCACGTGTTGGGATTCAGCATCAGAAGCGGTGGTAAGTGCTCACTGATGCAAAGCCATTTGATAATTTAAACTGCATGCATCTAAATGAACCTTGGGCTAAATTTCATTCTGCTCCCTTAAGTGCTATTTGTGCAAATACATATATTTATTCACCTTTGCCAAAACTAGATTTCAAAATTTTATACCCAGGTTGTACATTATCCAAAAAAGAACACTATTAATCTCTGATTAGTGAAAGGAAACCCCCTGCGCCATCCCCTCTTAGGCCTCCTATCTCCCAAACATCATGACCCCAGCGAGAATGTAAAGGTTGCCCAGTGTGCTTCTTCATGGCTTTGAAGAGGAATTGGGGTTATTTTGAAGGTGCTTTAAACAGGGATTTATCTCCTTTCTCTCAACTAACCAAAAAAAAAAGTGATCAACATTTTCGTATTTGCAAACATGTTTGTGAAAGTCAAATTGCATTTGCTCTTGGTACCTAACCCCAGAAACAAGAGTGACACAATTCCCTTGTTGATGATTCACTTATTTTAAGCAATATTTGCTACTCACCATTTCTAGAAAGCTTAATTTGAAACGTCTCTTGGTGTTGTTGTGAGATTTGACAGTAATGAATAATGGAAAGTTCTGACCCAACGCTTCTAAAAATGAAAAAGCTAACCAGAGTTAATTGCTGGTTAAGAAAATCTGTGAGCATACAACAATAACTACTTTTTTTTCTTACCTACTTTATGCCAGGCATTTCACGTACATTTGCTTTAATATTCAAGATAACTTTGCAGTGTTGAGCATCATCGTTGCAGGCAATGGAGATCAACGGGACAGCTTTAATAACTGATCAATGCTAGGTTGGTGAATGCACCACAGTTTGGGAAGTGAGTGAGACTAAACTACTTTGTCACCATCCAGACAGCAGTGGCCCTCCCCTGGGGACCCGGCCCTGCCTGTTAAGCTTGTAGCCGGGGGAGTAGAAGTGGACTTCTTCTGAATAGACAGGTCTTCAAGAAAAGGAAAGAGGAGGAGGCTAGCTGCACAGGCTCAGCTCCTTCTGTTGAATTCACCAGTCAGACCAGAGACTACCCGTCTACTGGCAAGAAGTGAGAGAAAGAGAGAAGACAGGCCCACAATTTTATTCCACTGGATATCCCTCCCAGTAGAAACATGATATCAGGAAAAAAGAATTTTCCCTCCTGCAAAGAAATTAAGTTTCAAAGGGTCAAATGATTTGTCCAAGGTCACAAAGAAGGAGAGAAATGATGCAAACTGTAGTCTTTCTGAGCCTAAACCTATTGTCATTTTCTCCATCACACTTACTACTGGACTTGAATTTGACAATGCAAATGATTTTAGGACCTCCTTTGCTGGGGCCAGTTCAATGACCCCTTTCATAAGCCCAAGTTTAAGAGTCAGGGTTCAAATCCTCACCCTGCAAGTCACCACCTACTTTACAGTAGCTAAATTATTGAACTCTGAACTTAAAATTTTTTCATCTGTACATAGTAGTAATATTCCAAAGGGTGCAAGTTCAAAATGTGATAAAGTTTGTATAAGTATGTTGTGAGTATGAAGTGCTAAACAAATATTTGGTGAACTTATTGCTACCCTAAGGAGGAGAAAAACAAAACATGGAGACTGGAAATAGCTGGTCCTCATTACCGCCTGCCCAGAGCAGTGAACCAGATCTAGCTTGTCTGTCTCCTGCTTGCTGTCTTCCTTTTGTCTTTCCAGACTTAGGTTCAGAAATCACGGCTTTCGACAATGTTTCCACTCTTTAATGGCTCCTTATTGCCTCTCAAGTCTGAATGACTCTGCTCAGTTTCTAGACTGTTCTGTCTTCTTCTCATTTCCCATCTTTTACCAGGATCGCTCTTACTCCGACTGACCAAGCCTGCTCTGCTCAATTCCCACCATCCGCCTCTATTCGGACGCCCCCTCCCCAGGTCCTCTTAGCCACTTCCACTCAGCAGAGCTGAGTGGTTGATTACAATAGGCTAGACATGGCTGGCACCTCACATTAGCTTATTTACAGTCTCCCTTAGGAAGGTAATATGCCCAGTTTCCAGAAGGAGAACTAAGGCTCCATGAGAGGTTGTTACTTGCACCAAGTCCTTGTGCGTAGTAGTTAAAACAGGAATTCAGGTGTTCTAAATACAGCTGACTTTTTGCTATCAAAATCCTCCTCCTTCATGGCTTCACTGCCTCAGACCACTGATTTTGCTCTGCTTAAAATCCCATGCCCCCCACTTACAATTGATTATATGTGGCAACACATTGATTGTTTCGCAGTTCATTGTGGACCAAACGTCTCATCTCCTAAATATATTTTTGTATATGTTGCTTTTGTATGTTTCCCCGGGTCCCTGGCACAGCAGTGCTTGAATCAGAATAAGCATTTAATATATTTTGACTATGGCAGAGCTGAGAACAGCCTATATGCAAAGAGGGTGTTTTGTAAGCAGCAGTGACCTTTCTCCCCGCCTCGAAGCTGACGGGCACAGGAGCTGTTGCTGCCCACAGTAGTCACTTGATACCTGAATGCTAAGTAAATACTTTGCCCGCAGGGTATGTAGGCATCTAGATGCATTTTAAATAACTTCTTTACTACTCAAAGGAAACTAGTTGTGTTCTCCCCTTTCCGTAGATGTTCTAGGTTCCCAGGGTAATTTTGCAGGGCAAGGCTGGAATTAGACACCAGCACCTGAGTAGCATGTCCAGGCAGTGCTGCCCCGTGAGCACAGCAGACTGACGTGGGCCAGGTTTTTCTGAAATGCAGTGCCTCCACTTACTGTGACAGCACCAGCAATTCGGGAAGGTTGGTAACCTAGGAACCAAAATGGGCTGGGTTTCTGCACACAAAGGAAGCCACTGGGCACCCAGGATGTTTGTTTAGCCTTTTGGACACTTGGTGTGTTACTTCCTGTTCTCTTTGTAATTTGTCCTTCTGCCACATACACTATGCGTATTAATCAAAGACACACAGGACAGTTACAGTCTTTTTCAAAGGATATTTTCTTTTATGTTCTCACTTTTGCAAAAAAAAAAAAATGAAGAGCATTCAAAATGCACACCTGGCTTCCTTTTTTCTCTCCCATGGTTTGGTTTTAGAAGGAGTTTTCTAATCTTTATCAGACCTGTGACACCTGACCACTGATTTCATACCCCTCCTTCCTACCGAAGAAGCTGACATTAAACATGTCGTCCTTCTTTTTAGGCATTTGTCGAGGGTTCTTCAGAAGCCTAACTAGTCAGTCCTCTTTCCCTCCAGATTTGGAAACAACTGAGTAATAAGCACAAGATTAATGTGGGAATTCATATAATCTAATTTATTACTGGTAATGCTAGATTAGAGAAAGTTATGGATTCTAAGAAGTGATAGTTTCCCCTCCGTTCCCTCTGAAGTGCACTTACCCTTCTAGCAAGCGCTGGGGCAGCTAGAGGCCCACAGGCCCAACTGCTTCACCTTCATGTGGATGCCAGCCTGGCAGGGTGTGGGCGGGGGGAGGGACGGGGTTCAATGTCAAAGAAATAGTGTGAAGAAAAAAGTGGAAGCTTAGCTCTGTCCCTCCAAGAGAGTAGAAGTTCCCAGTTTCTGGGGTAAAAAGAAATATGGAAAGAGGAAAAGAAGAGTGCCCCTTCAGATCCTCAGGGCATGACTTTTTGGAGTTAATATACCTTTTCCTGCAAATCAAATTCACTTTGAAAATAATAGACATAGGGGTAGGCATCTGTTCCAATATACTTAATTAACCAGTCTTTTCTTGAATTAGCCTCAAATAGAAATTTTCCTTAAAGACTTCTACCATATAGGAGTAAAAATGAATACTGAACAATTATGAAAATTATATGCATGAGAACTTGTAAGATATAGCCAAAGCAGTGCATAGAAGGATATTCATAGCTTGAATTGCTTATATTAAAAAATAGCCTCTAACTTAGGTAGTTGGATAAAGAAGAACAGATTAAATTAAAAGAAAGCAGAAAGGGGGAAAAATAAGGATAAGAACAGAAAGTTCTGTGATAAAAAAAAAATATAATGCAGTAAACTATAAAGTGAACAATACCAGGACTCTGAGAAGACTAAGAAAATGTAAAAACTCCTGATGAAAGCAATCAAATAGTTCAGAATGACTAAAAAACAAACTAAAAATGAAAAAATATACATAACTATGGATGTTACAAACATTAAAGAAGGTATTAAGACAACCTTAGGCTAGGAAATTTGTAATTTAGATAAAATTGATAAATCCCTAAGAAACAACACGACCTTTAGGAAGTCAGCTCATGAAGAAATTGAGCACTAAATATCCCATTATTTTTAAAGAAATTTAATCAGTAGTTAAAATCTTTCCATTAGAAAAAAATTACTGATCCCATACAGATTTAGAAACAAGTTATACCAACATTCAAGGAATGAGTAATTCTGATACATGAACTTTTCCAGAGAGTAGAAAGAGGGAATACTTGTCAACCCTTTTTTTTAAGATTTTATTTATTTATTTATTTTTAGAGAGAGGGGAAGGGAAGGAGAAAGAGAGGGAGAAAAACATCAGTGTGTGGTTGCCTCTCACATGGCCCTCACTGGGGACCCGGCCCGCAACCCAGGCATGTGCCCTGACTGGGAATCGAACCGAGATCCCCTGATTTCCAGCCCATGCTCAATCCACTGAGCTACACCAGCCAGGGCTCAACCCATTTTTTAAAGCTAGCCAACATGATAGCAAAATAAGACTGAGAGAGTACAGTACAGGACAGTTAAAGTACAGGCCAGCCTCACTGAAGAACATTGATGCAAGTGCTTTCTCATCCTGTGCTATAAAAATTGTGAACAAATCCTTGGGGCATTTTCTTGGTCTAAGCCAGCCCTGAAATGGGGAGCTGGGACCCCCCCTGTGTACTCTACATCAAGAAGAACACCCAGATCAGTTTTATTAAGATTTGGCTTCCTACTACTTGTGCTTCTCCTTAGACTGTATCACTCAGTAGAGAAAGTACATGTTCATTGGATCTCAGTTTTAAAACCTTGTGCTTTGTGTATTCACTTTTCTGTTATTCCCCCCCCTTTTCATTGTAGCTGCTTGGGAGCCCACAGCGTCTCTGCGATTTGGCAGGACCCAGCTCCACTGAATCCGAAACCAGAAAAAGATCAATTTCAAAAAGAAAGTCTCATCTGGATCTTCTCAAACTGTATGATGCATTCTCATTTTTAGGTGTATATTGCTTGACAAAGACTGCTTCTCTGAATACCCTTAATCTTTTTTTGAAATCCCTGAAATTTTATGAATCTACACTATATGAAATGTGACTATTTAATAATGTACCCACAGACCATATGAGAAGTCGCATCCCAATTTATTATACTCATACAATTTTTCACATTGACTTTAAAAAACCCAATGTGTAAAATGAAATGTACGAAAATAATTTATTGCGGTTATTTTAGGGAAAAACTTTCTGAATTAATTACAGTAGCTATAGGATTCCTCCTTTAGTTATAGGATACCTTTTAGCTATAGGATACCTTTTAGCTATAGGATTTCTTTTTCCCCCTAGAAAATTAAATATTATCTGATTTGTAACAGCTGTATTCACATGCATCTATTCAGGAATATGTTCATCTTCTAGAAGATGTACACATGACCATAATCATAGCCATTAACTATTTTCTGTTTGAAAACCAAACATAATACAGTGGTGAGGTTATTCATTGCCTGTCCTTGTGAAGATTATAAATTCCCGTCTGGAATTTTGTTTGTACCCTAGTAAAGCAGCCAACCCTGAGAGCATGATTCAGGATAGGCTGCTTTACCTGGAGGTTTTCCTCTGCTAGCCTGTGTGTGTTTGTTTCAGTGACATTTTGCCCAGCCATTTAATTTCAGGTAAATTAGAGTATATGTTTTGCATACTACACTGGTCACCAGTCTAACAATTCTTGTTCATTTTGGAGCATTTTTCCATGTCTTGTGTATCAGTGCCATTTTCTCCTGTAAACACTTTTAGCATCATGGATGGCATGACCGAAGCATGCATCAAGGGTGGCATCGAAGCTTGTTATGCTGCCGTGTCCTGCGTCTGCACCTTGCTTGGGGCCTTAGACGAGCTCAGCCAGGGCAAGGGCTTGAGCGAAGGTCAGGTGCAGCTGCTGCTTCTGCGCCTGGAGGAGCTGAAGGACGGCGCCGAGTCGAGCAGAGACTCCATGGAGATCAATGAGGCCGACTTCCGCTGGCAGCGGCGGGTCCTGTCCTCAGAGCATACACCGTGGGAGTCGGGGAACGAGAGGAGCCCTGACATCAGCATTAGCGTGACCACAGACACAGGCCAGACCACTTTGGAGGGAGAGTTGGGTCAGACCACACCCGAGGACCACTGCGAAAACCCCAAGAGTAGCCTTAAGTCCCCAGCCATCCAGGAGAGCAAGGAGACGCTGAGCAAAGTGTCAGAACCAGAAGCAGTTGACCAGCCGGATGTCGTTCAGAGAAGCCACACCGTTGCTTACCCTGACATAACTAACTTCCTGTCGGTGGACTGCAGGATGAGGTCCTACGGGTCCAGATACAGCGAGAGCAACTTCAGCGTCGATGACCAGGACCTCTCTAGGACGGAGTTTGACTCCTGCGACCAGTACTCGATGGCAGCGGAGAAGGACTCGGGGAGGTCTGACGTGTCGGACATCGGTTCGGACAACTGTTCGCTGGCTGATGAAGAGCAGACCCCTCGGGACTGCCTGGGCCACAGGTCCCTGCGGACTGCAGCTCTGTCTCTGAAACTGCTGAAGAACCAGGAGGCCGACCAGCACAGCGCCAGGCTGTTTGTGCAATCCCTCGAAAGCCTCCTCCCTCGCCTCCTGGCCCTGCCCAGTGTGGAGGAAGTGGACTCGGCCCTCCAGAACTTCGCCTCTACCTTCTGCTCAGGTTGGTGGACAAGTTTTCCTATGTAGTCAACAAGAATACTTAGATCATTTTGCCTTAATGGGCAATGACTGTCATTCTTGTTTGAAGTGCTCCAAGCATTTTAACGAATCTTTAGGTTTCTTCTACTGAAAGAGTGTGAAGGAATGTTAAACTTATTGGTGGTGGTTTGTTTGAATTGTAGGCAGTTGATGGCTGGAATATATACTCGGAGGGTGATAAATGTATATTGCGTGAAATAAAGAACAAGAGGCAACTGCATTCTAGAAAGTTACTGCTGGCTGAAACAAAATGGAAATCTGTGATTCTCAAAACACTGAATTCTTAATACGCTTCTAGGTCTTGGGGTCTAAAAATCACGCTGAACACACTTTTGGTATATCAGTATGCAAAATGTTTTGAATAAGGTCTCGGGTCAGGTGGGGGTTTGGATCAGATGCAGGCTGTCCTCCCAGTAGGTTCTGAATTTTCCAATATGTTCTGAATTCCCCAGTACGCTCTGAACTTCCCAACTGTGCAATGCTCCAGTGTACTTCGGTAACATCACCTTCTCCAACCTCAGACCCTTTCTTTCGGTCAAGTGCGAACATTGTGACCCAGACCGTACTTAAACAGGAGAGCTGGGGAATGTTGGCCAGAGGGTACGGGAGAGTTATGCTAGTTTTAGTGAAGGGTAGAAGACAGCCTCCTAGAACTTTGGTGGAGGAAGGAAAAATATTGTACAGGGAAATAGGTTCTCACACTGTGAGTGATGAATTTAAAGATAATTTTCTTGCAAGGTACTTATAAATGCAAAGCCGTCTTTTTGCTTTTTATGTAGGGGAAAAGCCTGTTCTTTCCTACTCCCTGTTTCTTCCCTGTGTGTCTCCTTTACCAATCACACCGAACACTCTGCTTTAAACACTCTGGTCACCAACTGTGTCGGGGTTTTTCCCTGCAACAATGAGCAAGTCTCTGACACCAGCGGGGTGTCCAGCTTTGCTGACTTCTAAGGGCCCTTCCTCATTTCTTGTGAGAAGTAGGAAACATAATCCTAGCAAAGTTTTTATAAAATTTGAAGCTTAAGTAAGTCTTCACATTTGTGTTCTTGCACCTTTTAAATCAATTCTTATAGTACATGCAGAACAGGGCTTGAGAAAATGTTTTGTGTGGCTAGAATGTGGCCCCATAAATGTTGCAAACTGTTCATATTTTAGAGGTCCATAAAATGTCCCATCAAACCCAATATGTTGTGACATTAATTTTTACATGTAGAAATCGATACATTGAAAAGAGATGTCAAAATCTTTTGGCTGTTTCCAAATATAATTTTTAGTGATTGTAACTAGGTTAGTAATTTGTCTTAATCGTAGTCAGCTGCACAATGCTTTTACCAATTAGGAGTTGGTCTCTTTCCAAATTATAGACCCATCACTCTGTGGTCCTGTTACTAATGGGCTAATTCTCCTCAGTTTCCGCTGTGGTTTAATGGATCACATTGACTGTCACTGTGGTTCAGCCAAAGCCACTGGGTGCTGGCCCGGTCCACCTCTGCATGGAGGAGGTGCTGTCCCTCCAAGATGACAGATCAATAAAAGAGAAACATCTGTACCCATCTGAGATGAAGAAGATGGCAAGTTTTCTTTGTTCGCTCAAGAGAAAGTTACGAAAGTGAAAACAGGAGGAAGGGAGGAGGCAAAGAGTCTCCTGAAGTCATAATTTCAATATTCTACTAATTACTCTATGTCAAAAGAATTAAACTTTGTTTTGCCAAAAACTCCCATTGAGCCTTTTTCCCTGACTTGCCACCAGGGTCCGCTCTCCCGGCTGAAGTCAGACTCACTCGGCATTTCTCAGGGACCCCTGTTCTCAGACAGCTAACATACAGCTGAAACGAGCCCCCTTATTTCCATGCAATTCACGGGAGCCTTTTCTTCAAAAGCAATTAACGTTTCTTATGGTGGGGGAGTTTGACAACATTCAGACAAATGTGGGTTTTATAAAGATGGTAGTGGATGTGAACTATGATTGCTGCTGAAATGCCTCCCTGATCCTGCACAGAACAAATTGGCGTCTGTGTATGGTGGCTCCTTGGGGACTAAAAACAAGAGCTAACCTCACACAGCAATTGATGGAGGGGCATGAGCACTGGGCTTTGAGATTGCAGTTCCTTACATCAGCGGTGCTCAGTCATGAGCCTCAAGGGAGGAGGGTTTGTATGTTTGATTTAATAAAGGAAGAGAGTATTTTGTATGCAGGAAAATTTAATGAAATTTTCCTCCAACACCCTGGCATTTGTGAAATGCGAAGTTTGAAGAATATGATAATATAAATACAAAATAAAAAACAAAAAAATACACACCCAGAGATTGTCTCTAAAATATCTTGGTGCCATGTCTTAGATTCATTTTTCAGCATGTATATGTATTTGCAATAATAATAATAGCTTACACTAACATAGCATTTCCAGTATGCCCTGCATTGCTTAAGAGTTTTATATGTATTGATTCATTTAAATGCTTATAATAGCTCCACAGTGTAGGCAGTACTATCATCCTCGTTTTACAGATGAGAAAACTGAGGCACAGGGAGGTTAAGTACTAATTACCCAAGGTACACACAGCTGCGAAGTGGTGATGCCAAGATATGCCCAGCCTGGCTCCAGACGCCACACTTTTAGTCATCACCTTTACCATACCAGGGAGCATGGGCTGGTGGAGGGGTGGATGAATGGCTGGGAAATCGAAAATGCTATTGAAGAACACAAAAACCTCTGGAGTCAGTTTGCCCTGGTGAGAAACCAATCACAGATGGAAAACCTGCAGCCCAGCAATCGTGTGACGGTCTTCCAGGTCCTGACAGGCGGGTACTCATAGAAAGCTGGTTCTTCATGGACTCCTGGAAATCTACACCAGGAAACAGAAACTCCAGTAGGGATCTGTATATCAAAATGTATTATTTTGCAGCAAAAAGTATTAGAAATAACCTAAATGTCCCCAAATAAGCGAAAATTTAAATGTTATAGTACATCCATTTATGATTTTATGTTGCCCTTTAAATGATATTTTGAAATAATATTTAATGATATGGATATGGATAGTGGTCATAATATAATTTTTTAAAGATTCAAAATTAACATCAAAATATTAACACTTATCAGACTAGTATGGTTATAGATTATTTTCATTTTCTTCTTTGTGCCTTTTTCCAGATCACTAAAAAATGTTTCTTGTAACTTCTATCCTCAGAAAATTAGTAGCATAGACTTAAAGAAAGGTATTATCCAGAAAATCATATAATCTGATCCCAGAGTTTTAAAAAGTGGACGGTGTCCAGTATGCTGAGTGAGCAGAAGAGCATCTGACAAGTAGTTGGTAGGAGGAAGGGCTGATGTGAAACTGTTTGGAAGATAGTTTGGTCGTGTCTATCAAACTTAATATATGTCTTCATTCTGCTCTCGGAATTTATTCCGTAGATACACTTGCAGAAGTACTAGAAGTGACCTCATCCTTTCAGCTTGTTTCGTAAAAGCCGTCTTAGTAACAGAGGGAGAGAATGAACTTCATAGACCACTGGGGGGGGGGGACAAATAGCCAGAATATGCCAAAGGCTATAGTTCCTATAGGTAGTTGCCCCAAAGTTGAAGAATACTATTACTTTTAGAAAAATATATTATTATGAGTTACTATAGTAAATATCCTACATGTATAATTGCATCTAGTTCTCATAGCAAACTTGTTCCTTGATTCTTATTCATTCATTCAGTGACTATTTTTTTGAGGGTCTGCTATATGCCAGGCACTGCTCTAGGCACTGGGGATTCTCTCGTGAACAAGACCAACAAAGTCCCACCCTCTCACAGACCTCAGATAACCATAGGTAATAATAGTGGTGGCAGACAATAAATTATATATGAGTATGATGCTGGGTAGAATACATGCCATTGAGGTGGTGAAAAAATCAGGATGAAGAGGTAGAATATTGTAGGGGAAAGTAAGTGGGGGTATTATTTTAGATGGAGCTGAAAGGGAAGATCTGATTAGCTGACACTTCAGCAGGAAAGAATTGAGGTAGCAAGTCATCTAGAGATCTGGGGAGACCTTCCAGGAAGTGGGGAAAACAAATGCCAAGGCCCTGAGGCAGGCCTGGTTGGTGAGGTAAAGGAACACGGGTCAGCATGACTGCAGGGAGTGGGAGGAGAGAGGAGGGGAAAGCTGAGGTTTTGTTTTATTGTGATAGGAAGCCACTGAAGAGTTTGAGCAGGAGATACACGTCATCAAATATTCTGCTTCTTTCTGGGTATGGAAGCTGACTTAGAGGATTTAAGTGATTTTACCAAAGTAGCTGGTGAGCGGCATCAAGATTTGTCCAGGTAGACTGACTCCCAAGTGTATGCCTTGCCCCACCAGACTGGAGTGTGTAGTTGTCCCCAAAGATAGGCCTTGCTGGCTGTGTCTGCTTTACAGAAATGTCTTAAGCGATGCATGGTCCTCTCAGTAGGATTGCTTCGTGGCTCTCCGTAAGCCAGTCTTGCCAAGTGACCCCTTGGCAGCCTCTGAGGTCTCCGTGCTCTCCCTCAGGTATGATGCACTCCCCCGGCTTTGACGGGAACAGCAGCCTCAGCCTGCAGATGCTGATGAACGCGGACAGCCTGTACGCGGCCGCACACTGCGCTCTGCTCCTCAACCTGAAGCTCTCCCACGGGGACTACTACCGGAAGCGGCCCGCGCTGGCGCCGGGCATGCTGGTGAGTGTGCGCTCTGTGCTGGGACCCTCCGAGGACGGGCGGTGGCCTGTGGGCTGGAAAGCTGAGCATCGGTGCCCGGCGAGGGATGGCGCTGTGGAGGGTCGGAGGGGACGTGATGCGGCTGGTACGGCACACTGAGCTGCAGAGCCATACCCTGCTCGGAGACGGCAGCACCCCTAGTGCCTGGAAACGGCAGCCTGCCAACCGCCCAGTACCTTCATCCCGCAGTGACATTTAACCCACACGTGAGACACGTTCAAAAACACATGGCCAGCATGTTAAGTAGCAGCAGATGTGCAGAGAATGGACCTCTTTGCTAAAAATGAAGGTGTCTTTTACAAAAACTTGTCATTGTCTTCTGGAATGTACCCAGACCTGCTCGTCACCCAGAGCTAAGCTTATTCAGTATCAACAACAAAGCACCTCCTGTAAGGTATGGGATGCAAAGGATGGTGCTTATCCTGTGGTCAGCTCCCCTGCAGGAGCAAGCCACTTGGTGGTGTAACCTAGTCATCAGCTTGCAAGCCTAATCCATGGCATGTGTGCGTGAAGGGTATCAGCCATCACACATATGCTTGATAAAGTGTAAGTTCTCCCGGGTCAGTGGTGGCTTCGTGAGTGTGAGTATCTCTTGAAACACCCGTGTTGTTTCAGGGAGCTCATTCCATCTCTGCTGCTGTTGGGCAGTGAGAAGGAGACTTCTTCAATATTTCTGTATAGTTCCTAATCCTCCCACACGTCAAAGAGTAAAAAATACAAAATGTGGCACCCCTAATCCTTCAGCAGGGCTTCTTAACAAGATGTCATACATGAAAGGACCTTTGTGAAGTTTGGGGCTTCTCAATCTCAGTTTTCTCCTTTCCTCAATCAATAAGGTTTTATTTTTCCCTTAAGCACTGACTCAGGGGATGCGGGAGGGGAAGAGGCAGCAGCGGAGTGTAGGAGGCTCTTTGTCTGCAGGGGACCAAATTTGGTTGCCTTGTCTGTGGTCTTCTCTGCAGAAGGAGTTCATGAAGCAGGTGCACAGCAGCGGGGTGGTGATGGTCTTCTCCCAGGCCTGGATCGAGGAGCTCTACCACCAGGTGCTCGACAGAAACATGCTGGGCGAAGCTGGCTACTGGGGCAGCCCGGAGGACAACAGCCTTCCACTCATCACCATGCTGACCGGTCAGTGGCTCCTTACACAGCCCCGTGCCACTCCTTGGGGTGGACAGCTCACTCTTCCAACCCCCTTTCAGGGAAGCGATGGTGTTTGGTTAAAACAGCACCCATGAAACTGCCCTGGAGTTGGTGACAGTTTCAGAAAAATGTCATGAACTCCCCTCACAAGAGTTTTCTGTCCTTTTTCCATGTGGGACTCTGCAGTGCTTAACGTACCCCATTAGATGAGCAGTTACTTAGCACTTACAGCTGTTGGTGGATGACTGTTCACCTTTTCTGGGATACGAAGTACTTTCTGGGCACAAAGCTCAGAATTACTCCTGAGAATGCTCATGTACTAACAGACACTACTACCTATATTGTGCTCTAACATTCAGTGCCCCTGGAGATTTGCCAATAGTGTGAACTGATGCGATTTTAAACTTGGCTTCATTCCCATTTCTTGTCCACATCAGAGGTCTTCCCTTCCCTTCCCAGCTGTACTAGAATTGAAAATAATGTTAAGTAGCCCTGGCTGGGTGGCTCAGTTGGTTGGAGAGTTGCCCACACACCCAAAAAATGGTTGTGGGTTTGATCCTCAGGCAGAGCGCACAGGGGAGGCAACTGATCAATGCTTCGCTCTCACATCAATTTTCTCTCTCTCCTTCTCTAAAATCGATTTTTAAAAAACCATATCCTTCCCTTCTCTCTAAAAAATAAATAAATAAATAAAATCTTTATGCTTTGACTGGTGTAGCTCAGTGGATTGAGCTCAGGCCTGTGAACTAAAGGGTCTCCTGTTTGATTCCCAGTCAGGGCACATGCCTGGGTTGCAGGCCAGGTCCCCAGTAGGGAGTGCATGAGAGGCAACCACACATTGATGTTTCTCTCCCTCTCTTCCTCCCTCCCGTTCCCTCTCTCTAAAAATAAATAAATAAATAAATAAATCCGTATCCTGAGGTGAGGATTAAATAATAATGATGTCAAGTAGTTACCCAGCATATTATTCTTCAGTGTCCAGAGTTTTTAAAATCCTACCTAATTGTCAGAAATTCCACACGAGACCACAGAAATCACCGTAGGGTCTGATCATTAAGCATATTTTTGTTGAAAGCAGCCATTCACAGCTTTGCATGGCTTAACCATGATGTCAAGTAAAGGTCAGGGAGTGCTCAAAAGTTCAGTCTGGTCCTCAGTAGCCTCAATAAGGGGCTCTTCAGGTGTGTCCTGTCTTCAGTCTGAGTCCCCAGACCTGGAACGGATCTGAGCAGTGTTGTCATTGGCTCTAGCTGACCCCACATGTAGACTATAGCCCTACATCAATGCCTTCCCTGCCCTCTCTGTAGTGCCACCTGTCCTCACACAGCTCGGCATGGCTCTGCACCGGGCAGGACACACTGACAGGACGGGGCAGGACTGGCCTGGGGCAACACAGCCCATCGAGGAGGCCGTATCTGTTGTCCAAAGGGTACGTTACATTGCCTGTGGTTGCCATTGGAGGCTCTTACAGAGGCGGCAGGCAGAGTGGACTACCGGCAGGTGAAACCCAACAACGAGGAGGCTATTCAGGAATCGGGCAGGGAATCTAGACACAGAGTGAGGTCTCTCTACAGCAAGCAGCGTCCTTGATTCCAACACTAGGATGGAGTCTGGGAGAAGCAAGGCTGGGTCCTAAGCCATGGGGATCAGGATTGCTGGACGAGTGACCAAGTTACACTTTATTAATCATGGTAACACTTACGTCCATTTGAAAAGTGTGAGTTCTTCACCGTGAGACATTTATTCACTCTACCTCTGAGCAGTCCTTGGTTTCCGTCTAGCTTCATCAGCTCCCTTCAGTAGGGATTAATAGTACTTGTCCAGGGCTTAGAAATGCCTTGGAATTTGGGTGAAGATCCAAACATTCCAGATTTAATAGTAATTTTAAAATACCAAAGTTTGTGGCAAAATTAATCCCTTGCTTGAACCTTAATAAAAGGGATCACTCAGCAGATGTAAGAACGAACAAATAACAAGCTGCCCATCGTACTTGCCCAGTTCATCGGCTGTCACTGTTAATCAGCCTTCTCTTCTCTAACAGAACAGTAAGCTCAGTTGCCATGTCCATCGGGAAGTTATCTAACTTTAGTTAATGGTAGAAAAACAGGTTTTTCATAAGAATTAGACAAAATTAAGCTTTATGTTTTTTTTGTAGCAAATTCCAATTATGAGGTGACAAGTGAATCTGAGCAGCAGTTGACCTAGAGCTTGGAAGCTTCCGTCTCATCTTCTCATTATGCGTGCGGGAAAGCTGCAGCAGCCGTCTTTCCCGCTGTCCTAACTGTGGCCGCCCCGATGCCGCGTCACAGTGTCTGCAGACTGCGGGGTCTTAGCGACCAGATAAACTTTGCATTTACCTAGTCAGTCCTTTACCTAGCACACTGGCAACATTATAACTTCGATAAATGGCAATTTCTGATAACTCTCATTACACTGTTTGACCATAAGTCGTATTAATTTCATGAAACTGATCTGTTCCCACTTTGGTAGTAATATATATTTTCCCCTGCTTTATTGAAATATAATTGATGTATGATACTGTTTTAGTCCAAGATGTACCCATAATAATTTGATATATGTGTATATTACAAAACGATCACCATGGTCAATTTAGTAAACATCAATCACCACACGTAGTTACAATTTTTTTCCTGTGATGAGAACTTGTAAGATCTACCCTCTTAGCAACTTTCAAAGAGATGTGTTTCCAGAAGCCTCTAGGCTTCTTAGAGTCAGTGTAAGAATCAAAAATATAGTGAAATAATTTTCAAACACCATCCTGTTGGGCTGAGGGTGGAGTTCTAAAGTCAAGGAGTAAACTACGCTACCCTCTGTCCCTTTCCCCCTCTGCGCTGCGTTCGGCTGTGTCAGTTGCATCCAGGTGCATGTGCTTCTGCTCCTTGGTCGCTCCTCCAATGGTTGCTGAGGAATTTGGGGCCCAGAGAATGGAGTGCCTGAGTCAGGGCTACCAGGATACTTAATTCAGAGCCAAGGCTGAAGCCTAGTATTCTCAACCCCAAGCCAGTTTCTTCTTGCCAGCATGTTAGGGATTGGTTCGTTGAGCTGATTCTGTAGATGAGGGTTTAACAAAAATTGAAATAAGGTGAATTAGGATCCCATATTGAGCTGGAGTTTGGTGTCGTGGGAAGAGGCCTAGATGGAAGTCAGGAGATACGACTACTAAATCTCATTCCCTCCTTTACCAGCCTCATGGCCTAGGCCAATTTGCCTTCCTGAGTATTTATTTACCCCTCTGTGAAACAGAAAAAATTATACCTATTCTGCCTATCTACCTGGAGTTGTGGGGAAGATCTAATGAAAAGAACATTACATGAAAACACTGAAAATTGTAAAGTGTTATTATTATTAAGATATCATTATAGTACTTTGGAATCAGGTTTTATAGTTATTGGACCAAAGAGGCTTATTCTAGTCTTCATACTTATGAGGAATACACAAATCCATGTTGAGGTATTCGTATATATAAAATTTGAGAATAATGCCTCTGTTTTGAATAAAAGTATTAAAAGATCATAATACTCTAAAGCAATAAATTTTGTAACAAAGATAGTACTTTATATTTTTCAACTCCAAAACACACAGTAGCTGAACAGAGGAATGCTCTGGCAATAAAAGAAAACTGGGCTGAATGAATGAAACAAAATTTTTAATATTCCGATAAAAGGTTGCTACATACTTGTTACTTAACAGATGCAAAGGATACTCGTTAGGCAAAATGAGTATTGTGGTGGCTGTTTGATTTTGACTGGACTGTTCTAATCAGGGAAAACTTTGCTCCTTTTCCTTGACAGATATCGATGGCTTAGAGAGCAGTGCGATTGGGGGCCAGCTGCTGGCCTCGGCGTCGGCAGAGTCCCCTTTCACCCACAGCAGGAGAATCGATGACCCCACAGTGGCAGGTAAGGGTCTTGAGTTTATGAGTGTACATATATTACACGTGACACTAGCAATTAAATCATTATTGGCAGTTTCCAGTACTGACATCAATGAATTAAGGTTTTGTCTTTGCAGAACAAGTGCTTGGTGGGAGTTGCTTAGTATTATCCAGTTGATAATGGAACATTCATTATTTATAAGCATAAAGTGAAATCCATTAAATTATATTTCCTGTAGTAGAATCTCACACAACTCAGTATTGCTATTTCGATGGTGAAAGAAATCTCATGCTATCATTCATTGCCAGGTTGTTTTTGTCTCTGGAAAGTGACCCATGCCCCTTCACGTTCTAGGTGTGGCATTTGCTCGCTATATTCTGGTTGGCTGCTGGAAGAACTTGATCGATACTTTATCAACCCCCCTGACTGGCCGCATGGCAGGGAGCTCCAAAGGGCTGGCCTTCATTCTGGGAGCTGAAGGCATCAAAGAGCAGAACCAGAAAGAACGCGATGCCATCTGTATGAGCCTGGATGGGCTGCGGAAAGCGGCGCGGCTGAGCTGTGCTCTAGGTATCGGCATGAGTAGATTTTCTGACCCATGGCCGGAGCGGGGGGTCCCTGTAGAATGTACCAGGAATGGCCCTATTGGGAAACCAGTCTTTTAGGAGAGTTCTGGCAGGTGAATGGGTAGAGAATAGACTCAGTTGAAGGGGTAACTTGTTTGTTTCCTCTGAAGGAGTTGCGGCTAACTGTGCCTCAGCCCTTGCCCAAATGGCAGCTGCCTCCTGTGTCCAGGAAGAGAAAGAGGACAAGGAAGTCCAAGAACCCAGCGATGCCATAGCACAAGGTAACAGCTGATGGGCCAGATCCACCTGGTGTCTTATGTGCACACACCTGCATGTGCAAGAGCAGACACTCGTCTCCAGCTATGTGTGACACACAGCATACGTTTACCACTGATCATGAGATCACAGGCTTGGGTGTGTGTTACACGGATGACCCAGCAGACTGCTTACAGAGAGCCCTGTGGCCACCAGAGACGTACTGACCGCTGGTTGCTGGGAAACTTCACGTGGCTGCTAACAGGAATGGTGTAGGACACCAGAGGTCCACCTGGCTGAGCTAGGCACACCTCTGTCATCATCTGGCCACTGGCTTTGGCATTTCACAGAGTGCACCTTTGAGGACACCACGGGTCACAGCAGAGGGAGGGGGGTGCTGCGGAATGGCCAGTTTCCTGAAGGGAAATCAAGCAAGTAGAGGAAGTCCCTGAGCTGAGGCTCAGGAAGACTTTACTCTTGTCAGAGAAAAACTCAAGCTTTGTGAACACAGGCAAGACCTGATTTTCACTTGTTAAAATCAGTTAATCGAAGTGGAGGATTATCTAAGTATAAGGAAAGACCATGGCCTTCCTAATAGGGAAGATAAATGGCAAGCAGCAAACAGAAGGAAAAATGGGAAGCTTGGTCCAGCTTACCCCAATGTTATGTATCAGGTATAAAAAACAGCTAGCACCAGGAACACTGGGCACATTTTTAAACGCTGAGAAAACCAGACCTGAATAATATGTAGAGGCCCCTGTGAAAGCAAAGCAGTGCTCCCAGAACCCAGATCCCAGTGTTAACTGAGTAAAGGGTATCCCAATATTACTTAATATGTATGACCATAAATTACATAAAAATCCTTACATTGAAAGTTTTTTAAATTCTAAAACCAAAACTAATATTCAAATTATATTTAAATTTAAAAAGTCAGTGTCACATGCGTGTGACAAACAATGCTTTGCTACAAGTCAATTTGCCCTGTCCAATAGGGAGCAGCAGTGCCTTCTGGCCCCCTGAAGCCAGCACGCTGTTTTTATTTCTGGGCTCTGGCCCGTCACTCAGTTGTCCCACCAGGCCCGTATTCCAAAGACTTGACACCATCGTTCATGGAGGATATTGTCTTTTGGCCTTGCCATGCATAATTGTCATCTTAAGTCACCTTCTGCATCCTTCCTCATTAGTATTCTGTAGTAGAAATGTATTATTTGAAGGTCATAAGTATACATGTAATGTCGGGGAGTAACGATAGGGCAATTCTGTTACAAAGCAGTCACCGTGACATTCAGAGTGTAATGCACATGCTTTTTTAGGTGATATCAGCATGACTGCCTGGCATCAAATCTCTGAGAGAACTTGCAGAACATCAGGGATTCTTCCATATTATCAGTCTGAGGGCAGGGGGAGGGGGAGGAGCACAGATGGCTTTAGCTGAGGTCAGCACGTGGAGCCCATCCACAGTGCTCTGCCTGACCCCGGCTCAGCAGGGGCCTGCAGGAACTGCACCCACCAGCTCAGGTTCCGTCCAACTTCTGAAGCCACAGAGCTGGAATCTCCAATGTCTGTGGGGCTCGAGGGCTGGGGAGTATGTATGATGAACCGTAGGGACCTGCCACTGAGGAACTTGCTGCCAGTGATGTCCACTGCCTCCCTTTGCCCTTGCATGGGAGTGCATTCTTTCCTTTCTGTCTCCCTCACTCAGAATATTATTTTCATGAATGTCTTTCTGGCACAGTGAAACTGAAAGTGGAGCAGAAACTGGAGCAGATCGGGAAGCTGCATGGGGTGTCACTGCACACAGCCCACGTCCTGTGCATGGATGCCATCCTCAGCGTAGGCCTGGAGATGGGAAGCCACAACCCGGACTGCTGGCCACACATGTTCAGGTGCATGGCGGATCACTACCCCACGTGGCTCCCACCCTGCCTTAGCAGCCTGGGGGTGATGAAAGGGCTAGGCTCCAGGATCTGCCAGCACTTAAACAGATGGCGATAACTCCCAGAGTTTGGATCAATCCCAAATGAGAGATTAAAAAGAGAAGAGGGAATGGGGCCCAGCTGAATGTATGTCTTAGAGAACAGAGTGACAGAATTTGATTTAGGGGATTATGGCCAGATTATTAACATTGGCTATGAGACACAGATGTATTATACAAAGGGAAAAAAAAACAATTTCTTAAATAGTGGAGGATAAAAGCTGTGTAAATTAAGTGAATACTATGCAGATCTAAAAGCTGGTCATGTGTCACCCATGTAACCCAATAAACATAACTTTGCTGTTATGTTTATTAATGTCCTCTTCATTTAAAAAAGGATTTTGGATAGCTTACATGGACACCTAAAGTACAAGATGCCGACTTTTAATTTAGCTAGAGAAAGGAAAGAAATAGAATAGTACATTGTGCTAAAGACAGACTGAAAATTTGTTTCCAAGATTTGTGGTATCAAAGGGAAAAGATCCCTCCACCCCCGTCAGCTGCACAGTTCACAGCCCCTATAAAATGACAGCAAAGAGAGAGCCCTGTAGTCCTCCTACAGCTGAGACAGAGCGTGCCTCCCCAGGCCCTGGCACTCGCTCAGGCAGCCCCGGGACAGTGCAGGGCAGGGAGCCCAGCCCGCCCATGCAGGCCCAGGTCCGGTGCTGCGCTCACTGCGCCTTATCCTCCTCAGCACACCCGACGCCTCTCACAGGGCTCAGTCACCCGGAGCTTGCCCAGGGCACAGGCTGGATCTGGGTTCAGTTTAGTATCCTAAAAGCAAATACGGTCATGAGTGTTTGTCAGCTTTGAAAGAGAGAAGCACGCAGATCACTCAGGGCTTGAAAACCCCATCTTGAGAGGAGCATGATGAGAAGGAACCAGGGTGAAGGCTGGTACCCTCTTTGTTGCTCTACAAGAAAAAAGGGAAAGAGAGAAAGACTTAAATTATACCCAGACAATTCATATGAAATAAAAAATTGTCTGTAGAATATCACAGTGGATTCTCCAAGATGGTCCTTACCATGACTGGACTTATTCTGGGGTGAGGGACTTTGTATGAACCATCTCAGTCCAGGGCTCTGTTGGGAACAAACAGTGTGGAAGTCAATAGCTGTGCCGCAGGCTGTAATTGTTCTCTGCGTTTACCATGACAGTTACAGAGCAGGCAGGCCATGGCTGGGCAGGACCCCCAAGAGAGGCCCAGTGTGGTCGTAGGGCCTGTCAGCCATATGCACACTTCCCAGGACCCCAAAGTAAGGACATACTTGCCAAGTCCTAACCAGAGCACTAGAGATGGGAGCAGATGACCCCTTGGGAAAATCCACTCACTCGGCCAAACTCCAGTAAAGCCAGTCGGCTGGACAGGACGGAAGGGGTGAGCAGAGCTTTGTTGCTCACCTTTCTTGCAGTAAGGGGTAGGAGAAGTTGAGGAATCCTTACCCCACTTCCAGGCTGTCTGGGCCAACTCAAAAATATATATGGTGAGGGAGGGGAGCCGGGGAGAGATGGCACTCAGCAGGGGAAGGAGAGAGTTCGGGGAGCACTGTAAAACTAGCTGCATCTCCTTTCTGTCTCACTGCGGGATTTACAGAGTTGGTGCGGTTGAGCTGCAGCGTTTAACAGCTGCTCGCTTGTGACTCTCTCCAGGGTGTGCGAGTATGTGGGCATGTTGGAGCACACCCACTTCAGTGACGGCACCTCTCAGCCCGCACTGACCATCAGCCAGCCCCAGAAGGCACCCAGCGGCTCTGGACTCCTCGGGGACCTGGAGGGTGAGGGCTCACCCGCAGAGCAGAGCCCGGAGCAGGAGAGCTCACTGAGCATGGCCCCTGTCATCCAGCCCCTCTCCATCCAAGAGCTCATCAGGGAAGGCGGCCGAGGCCGGGCCTGCGACTTCCGCGGGGGCAGCCTCATGACGGGGAGCAGCGCCGCCAAGGCTGTGCTCACGCTGTCCACGCAGGCCGACAGGTGCGTGAACGCCCCCACCCGCACTGCGCCCCAGTGGGGCTGCTCGCCACGCAGCACCCCTCACCTGCTGGCTGCACCACATCCGTCTCCTCTGGCCTCAAAAGCACTGCCAGGACAACTTGCTGCATTCGCCAGTCATTTTAACCTCTCCTTTTGTTCAAACCTAATTTCTGTCTCCTGCCACGCCCCACCCTTTGAATGAACTGTTGTCTGATGACTAGACTGGGGGCAGGGGGCCCTTGGTCCGTGTCTTCAAGCAACTTTACCTCCTTTCTTTATCATAAAATCTGGTCAGGAAGTGACTCTCGAGGAAGCTAGCCGTGAGGTTAAATGAACCAGTGCACTAGAAACTCTGAGGGCAGAGCTCGGCAAATAGTAAAAATCCACTATTTTTATGATAATTAATATTTTTAAATACCACACCCCAAAGTGTGATATATTATTAAATGATGCCCAGAACCACGTTAAGTTTGAGAGGGGGAAAAATCAACAATAACGCCGACTGTTTGGTGACGGTCTTCGTGTTGAAAGTGCTTTAGGTCACCAGTTGCATGTCAGACCACCTCACTTCGCTCTCCGGACTTCGTTGTTGTCCCCAGACTGCCCGGCACAGGTGCAATGAAGTTTATAGGGTGAGGACAGACAGCAGCGGGGTGGAGAAGTGGGAAGCGCACTCACTGGCTGGAACTCAGGACACCACTTCTTTCCTGGCTTTGACCCTCACCACCTGCAAGGTCATGTGTATAAGTAGTTGCTCTGAGACTCAGTTTCCTCTTCATCTGCTAACCCAGTATATGTACTACCTCAGTGCAATGATCTCTTTTTTCCTGTGTATCCAACAAGGCGGCTGGGAAAGTACTGTGGAATCTGGATGCAGGTGTCAGGTGGGATATGACAGTCACCACTGTTTTTTTCTTATTAGAAAAGAAGGAAAAGAAATGGTTCATGAGATCCAGACACCAAGTGCTGTTAAAATTGGAATTACAGAACAGCATGAAAAACGTGTCAGCTACAATAATTTATGAATGATTAATTCACTGATTTATGTCTCAGATTGCTCCTTCAAAAGGGACTTATTATTCCGTTTCTATTAGAGACACTCTCCCTTCCCCAGCAGGTGGCACCCAGGGGCTGCTTGCCCTTCCGGTGTCACCACGGGATTGGAGGGCAGGCCTGGAATGAGCCAAGTCTAAGGGCAGGCGGGCTCGCCTCATTCCAGGCGTGTCACGTAAACCCACAGCTGAGCCCAGTGTTCTGAGTGCCGGGGAGCCCGAGACCCTCCTCTCAGCCCTGCTGCCTGTGCTCACCTGTCCTCCCTCACTCCTCCTGCAATGTCTGTGCCCGGCTGAGTGGGAAACAAAAGAGCCTGCAAGGCCCATTACGTGAAGGAATACTCATTATTCCAGTAGGCGCTGGAGCTTCTGCCTGGGCTGCAGGTGCTTGAGTCCGAGGGGATGAAGATAGTCACCCCTGCCCTCAGGAGCTTCCACAACGGGTTTGGTATCCCCAGAGCCATGCCCAGTATTATGCTCATCAACTGTAATCCCACGAAAGCCTTAATTAATTTATTGGGGTTTTCTTTAATATAGCTCATGAGATTGCAGCTAATTCTAAAGATTCCATTCCCATTTATTCAGTTTCTGGGAGCAATGCTGTGCCATCTTTCAACTTCTTGCCAAATTTTTTTTGAGTGCCTACAATGGCTGAGCTATGCCCTAAGATACAAGGCTTTTTTTTTTTTTTTTTTTTTTTTTACCTATAGCCTATGCCCTTCAGATTAAACTCCCGGAGTTAGAGCATACTTGTCACAGTCATAATAGATATAATGATACCATACATTTCCTTACACAACATTTTCATTAATCACGTCTAACAAAATTACCATAATCATTCTGCCATGAAGACTTTGTTGAATTGTTTCTAAGGAACAAATCTTTTTGTTTCATCCAGGCTCTTTGAAGATGCTACTGATAAGTTGAACCTCACGGCTTTGGGGGGTTTTCTTTACCAGCTGAAGAAAGCGTCGCAGTCCCAGCTTTTCCATTCTGTTACGGACACAGTTGATTACTCGCTGGCCATGCCAGGTAATTCCTTCCCGGAAGAAACCGTGCCGTGAGGTTAGCAGGAGACAGCCAGATCTGCAGTGTCCACAGCCTGCCTGAGACTGGAGTCCACGTTCCCTTTGCTGATGTAGAACTTGAAAGGAATGTGGGTTCATACCTCTGTTTATTTGTATATTGTAGGCTCCTTGAGAGAATGTATACTTCTGCTTATTTAAAAAAAAAATACGAGATCAGAGTGGGCAAGGACTATACCGAAGCAGAGCAGAGCAGGCTAGATAGCATGTTATGAGGTAGCAAAGGGGCCCAACATTCTTGGAAGGGCTTCAGAGGGGCCCTGAGGATTGGCAGAGCGGTGGTGACCACACAGGGTGACGATGACAGTAGCCATGACAATCGCTGAGAGCCTGGGCCAGGTAGTACGCACCTGTGTTGAGTACTTTATGAGTATTGTTACATTTAATCCTAAGGTAACTTTAAGAAATGGTTCTTGTCATCCCCACTTTTACAATGAGAAACTGTGGATCAGACATAAATCTCTGGTCCGCTATAACCCAGCTACTGAATGGTGACGACAGGATTTGAGCCCAGGCAGCCTGACTCCCAGCCTGCCCATGTAATCACTGCACCATCCTCCCTTATCAACAAGCATGGTTCACACTTGTCACGGCAGCCACTGGGGATGTAGCAGTGACTAGGAGAGGCGAGCCGGGCCTTGTAGAGCGAACCACCTAAGTCTCTCTTGAATCCAGGCTCCTCTCCTCTCTTGGTTAGCGCTCACTCAATAATCCTGCTGCTGGTCTGAGTACCGTTCTTCGATTTCCATCCTCTCTCTGTGCTTGAACACGACAAACCATCTCTGCGTTTGGGCTTTATGGCTTTCATGGTCTCTCCTTGTAGGAGAGGTGAAATCCACCCAGGACCGGAAAAGTGCCCTGCACCTGTTCCGCCTCGGGGATGCCATGCTGAGGATCGTGCGCAGCAGATCGAGGCCGCTGCTCCACGTCATGCGCTGCTGGAGCCTCGTGGCCCCGCACCTGGTGGAGGTGAGTGCTGGGGCGGTGGGGAGCTCAGGGAACTCCGCCAGCAGGGCCAGCCCAGGGCTCCCCAGTCAGTGTGGGGACACAGAGCATGGTAGCCACAGTGCAATGAGAAGGTTCCCATCACAGCTCTCTCATTATACCTCATGGCATCTAAAGAATCACCCCAAAGGGCAGCACTACCCTGGTCTCATTCGGACCCTCTTCCTTTACAAGTTGGCCAGTTTGCATTCTTTATGACCTGGTGTCAGCCTGAGCCCGAAGCTCTACTTTTATACACAACTCCAATACTGCCTTTCGTTCCTGCCAGTCTCTCTTTTCTAACGGCTAACTATAGCCTGGGCAGTACCCTCTGGATAGGAGAACCGTGTGTCCTGGTTTTCCCAACAGAGTGAATACTGGGAAAGCAGTTCGTATGGCAAATCATATGGCAGCTCTCCATCTCAGCATCTCCGTGGGGATGACTGGCCACTTCCAAGTTGATGGGAAAAGCGTCGCCCTGTATTGCAGTCATTACTATAGCTCTTTAATGCTTATCTGGTAGAGATATATCATAAAGTATTTGGGGGGAACTTAATTCACTAACTTGAGAACATCCTGGTAAGGAAAGGGAGTAGAAAATAATAACTTAGTCATGGAGAAACAGTATATCAGTCATCCATTACACTTTAACACACCATCTCAAACACCTAGGACTTAAAACAGCCACCATTTATTTACCTCATGGACACCTGGGTCAGAAATTTGAGCTAGGCTCAGCTGGGCACTGCTTCCAGTCTCATCCAGCCTTGACTCATCCCAGCTGGCCTCACGTGTCCCCTGGCTCAGCTGGTTCATGATGGCCTTGACTGGGGAGGCTGAACACGTGGGCTCTCTCAGCCTGCAGCAGACTAGCCCCAGCTTGTTCACGTGGCATTTTTAGAATTGCAAAGGAAAGCAAGAACACCAACCTCAAATCACAACAACTTTTCAATTCTCGACTTATATAATATTTGCTGTTGTCCAAAGCCAGCCCAGGGTCAGGGTGGGAGGAGACTAACGGGTCTGGGCACAGGAGCACTCAACCAGTGAGAGCCGCACTGGTGCAACTGGCCCACCTCCCTGAGGGACCGGTGACCCCTCCGATCTGTACGTGCTTGGGGCACAGCGAAGAACAAGACCATGGGCAGTTCTGGTGGGTTTATAGTCAGCATGTTCCATATCATCCAAGGAAACTGTCATGTTATATTTTTCAAACGAAGAAGAAATTGCTAGACACTCTGATTTTTCCAGAAACATTTCATTGGAGTTGTGTCTGGTCAGTTTGCTGGATTATTAAGAATGCACTTTAGTGTGCTGTCCGTCCATGCGTGTGCCTCGAAGCGTCCTGTACTCTAACAGCATCACTGCACCCACCTCCCGCAACGAGGCAGGTCAGGAGGACCTTCAGAAACCAGGCTCTTGCTTGCCTGAATTTCCGATGGTGTTCTGTTCTCTCCTGAATCTTGCAGGCCGCCTGCCATAAGGAAAGACATGTGTCCCAGAAGGCTGTTTCCTTCATCCATGACATACTGACAGAGGTCCTCACTGACTGGAATGAGCCGCCTCACTTTCACTTCAATGAAGCGCTCTTCCGGCCTTTTGAGCGCATCATGCAGCTGGAGCTGTGTGACGAGGATGTTCAAGACCAGGTCAGTGTGTCACAGTAACCAGCATTGTCATCGTCGTGCTAGCCCTTTGGAGTGCGCAGGCTGGTGTTGTTCTGTGAACGTTGCCTATTTCCCCTTTCCGATAGTCCTCTATGTGGAATCTGTGACAAAGAAAGGTGAATCCATTTAGCTGAGAACACCGTGCCTGGGGGAACTGGGATTTGAACCCAGGCAGTCAGGCTTTACTGGTCTGTACTCTTAACCATACCCTCAACCGCTGCCCAGATGGTGAAGAAACCAACTGGAAACACCATCACTAGCATGGTAGTAATCTAGAAACACAGATCCTCGCCAGAATCTTTTAAATTCTTTTTAAATACATTGACACTCTGGCAAGAAAGTGAGGAACACTAAAATGCCCACAGCCGTGTAGCAGGGGAAGCCACAGAAGCAAGCCAAGCTCTAAGACTGCTTTGGCTGTGATGGAATTTGTCATCAGATGGAACTGAGTTCTGCTATCACATTTTTTTTTTAAGATTTTATTTGTTTATTTTTAGAGAGAGGGGGAGGGAGAGAGAAAAAGGGAGAGAAATATTGATCAGTTATCTCTCACACGTCTCCAACGGGGGCCTGGCCTACAGCCCAGGCCTGTGTCCTGACTGGGAATCGAACCAGTGACCTTTCAGTTTGCAGGACGATGCCCATCCCACTGAGCCACACTAGTTAGGATTGCTATCACATTCTTGAGACCACAAGAACAAGAGACAAATTTCAACACAAATTTTTAAAATTGGTGTTCACTTAGACCAAGGTTGAATTAGAAATGAACCCAAGTACCACCCTCCCTGATAATATGATCAGGCTGTTTATAACACTGGCTCTTAGTAGAGATAAAAAAATGACTTTCTAGGATTAAAATTACAAGCCCTTCTGTGGAGTCAGTAAATGAAAACGCACCATCTTGGTGGTCTGGGAACTTTACACAGGCATCATACAAAGCAACAAAATCCTCCCCAGAATTTCCACTTGGGCCACAAAAGATAATTCTACAAATAAAGTTCCAAGATGTGTGAGGTCAAAGTATTTTAAAAATATCACAAAACACATAGGGAAACAAGGCAATAGTCAGAAGGAGCTATGAAACTACAAAATGGTACAATCAGACCTAGAAATAATAGAAATATCGGTATCCTCCATGAAAAATATTAAATCACAATTTTAATGAAACAAAGGAAGAGTGAAGATATGAGTTCATACCTAAAGGATAGGTTAGGGGATTCCAGTAATAGTGAACTAAGTAGTTCAGATCAGCTTTCCATGGGAACAACTAGAAAAAGATAGATAAAAAAATTTTTTAATCATTGGAAAGCATTGAAATATTACAAACAAATTGAATAACTTTGAGGCCATGATCTAAAAAGAATACCCAGGCATTGAGCCTAGTATTTGGGATTGCTTTTCCTAAAATGGAATCAATTAATTTCAGAAGGGGAAGCCGGAAGACTAAGAAGCTAAGACTAATTGAAGTGTGGGGCCTGCCAGTCTGGTAACGTCTTGACACCCTGGGTCAGAATCATGAAGAGAATAGGATACCCTAAACAGGGGCGTCACGCTCGTTTTCACTGGGGCCACATCAGCCTCGCAGTTGCCTTCGAAGGGCCGAATGTAATTTTAGGACTGTGTAAATGCAACTACACCTTAACCAGGGGCAAGGAGCTCGGCACTGCCGCCAGGTAGAAACAAGGTGGAGGGCCAGATTCGGCCCGCGGGCCTTGTGTTTGCTGCCTGTGCCCTAGGAGGAAGGGTGGAACTTAAATTGACTAGTTCTAACAGAAAATAACTCCCAACTCCATATAGTCCCTAACAAGGACATGTTCTCAATGTTTCAGGTACAATGTCTGCATTCAGTCAAAACTAATCAGGCTCATTAGGAAATAACGTATCATTGGAAACAAAAAGTCAGTAAAAATAGACACATCCAAACCCCTGCAGGAGCCCAGATTTCAGAGTTATCAGAGACAGACTTTAAAGTAACTGTGCTGAAATGCTTTCAGAAAGATACAGAACAAGAAGTGCTTGGGCTAGAGTGGCGTAAAGAAGTTAGTGAATTCTCACAAGAGTCAAAGATTAGACAGGACAAAATTGTCCAAAGCAACCCTTTCAGAGCTCTGGAAATTGACCAAGGGCAGACACAAATTGAGTAGCATTTACACTTAAAAATAGTTCTTGCTAGGATTTTGGTTAAGCACAGTGGGCGTCTGTGACCTAGCTGAAGACTGCACTGTCCCCCTTCCTTCTAAGCTTTTGACAAGAATAATGGTTTGGCCAGTGTGGGGCTGACTGGGCAAGTCCGCTTTTCTGCTCTGAGGAACAGACTTGGTTTGGGGAAAAGGAAAGAAGATCATTGATTTGTCAGCTCAAATTGGTGTATTCGTTAGGAAATGAATGGGAGAATCGGCAACCTTGCTAACCTGCGGGTGCAGTGAGCAGTAAACCAGTAAGAAATGTATCATGAGACTCTAGAAACTGGAGATTCAGAGAAGGACTAGGTAAGTTCCTCACACATCTGACTGGTTGAAACACGGACATAGGCAGGATAGATGACATGAATCCAGTCAGAGAGTAAAAGACAAGGAAGACTGAAGTACTGGCTGAACTTTGAATGTTCTCCGCAGCCTACACACACAGACTGGTTCAAGGCTCAAGCTGTGTGTTCGAGCACAGTCTCTGCCCACATCGTCTGTGACCACTAACTTACCCTTGTCAACCTGGGACAAGCACTAGGAAGTCGGGCTAAAAAACAATAATAAAGAAACTGAGCAGACTTTTTGCCTCACACTCTAGGAAGAGACAGATTCCACGGTTTTTTTCCAAGCAACTTAGTTGTTTTGTTTTTAAAGAAAACTCAGAAAAAGGAATCAAAATCCAGCAGTGCTACACTATATTACCTAAAATGTCAAATTTTCAATGAAAAAAAAATTATGAGGCCTGCAAAGAAACAAGAGAGAGTGACACACACTCGGGTGAAGACAGGAAACAAACTGACTCAGAGGGATCCCCGTGTTGGGGGTGGGGGACACAGACTTTGCCGTGATCAGTATGTTCGGGGGGGTTCACGGAAAATGGTGATAGTGACTTGGGAATGGAAATGTGAATAGAGATAGCAGATATATGAAATGTGAATTCTACTGTAACAAAGGGCAATAACTAAATGAAAAATCTACGAGAAGAGCTTACTGGCAAGATGGGAGATGGTAAAAGAAAAAAATCAGTGAAATTCAAAGTAGATTAATATAAATTATCCATTCTGATCATCAGAGAGAATTAATTTTGATGAAAAGTAATAAAGCCTTAGAGACCTGCAGGACAATGTCAAGTACGCATGTAAAAGGAGTCCAGATGAAGAGGAAATAGACAAAGGAGGGGGGTAAACATTTAGAGAAATAAAGGAACCCCAATTAACACCAACATGAAGATAATCCATAGTAGATCCATTACAGTCAAAGTGTTCAAAGACAAAGACAAAATCTCCCGAGCAACAGGAGAAAACCAGTTCGGTGCTACACAGGAACCACAGCCGCTGACTTCTCCAGAGAGAATGAAGGCCAGAAAATAATACGACGCCATACTTCATAAGGTTGCGTTTGTACGAAATGTCTAAAAGAGGCAGATCTGTGGAGACAGTAGGTGAGTGAGTTGCAGGCCGAGGGTAGAGGGGCGGGGTGGGGAATGGCTGGTGACAGACACTGAGTTCGGGGAATGGGATTTCTGAAAATGTGCTCAAATCAAAGTGTGCTGGTGCTTGTGCAGCTCTGAACACACTAAAATAAACACTGAATCGTTTGCTGTGAATGGGTAAATTTCATCATATATGATTTACCTCTCAATAAAAGGATGTTAAAAAACATGAATTGACTAAACTTCTGTTAAAAGGCAGAGAGTCTAATACAGGATAAAACAACCAGATACTACAATATACAGTCTACAGGAGACAGATTTTTAGATTTAAAAGCCCAAATAGATTGAAAGTAAGAGGATTGATGATGATTTTCCATGTGAACACTAACCACAAAAGAGCTGCGGTCACTCTGTTAATGTCAGGCAAAATATACTTTAATACAAGAGATAGTACTAGAAACAGATATTTAATATTAGGAAAGGGTCAATATATTAGGACGAGACATCAGTTATAAATGTCTATGTACCTAACAATAAGGCCTTAAAAGTGCATGAAGCAAATATAGAACTGAAAGGAGAAATAGACAACTTAAGAGTTACAGCCGGGGCGGGCGGGATGGGGAGCTGCAGTCTGATGGGTACAGAGTTTCATTTTGGAAGGAGGAAAATGTTCTTGGGGATGGATGGTGGTGATAGTTGCACAGGGCGAATGCACTTCGTACCGTTAAACCGTGTACTTAAACATAGTTAAAATCGTAATTGTACAGCTTTTCGGCTCCTGAGCTGGCTCTGGCTGTGGCTCTCGGGCCCACTCTCGGGCTTGCGTGTGGGCTCTCCTTCCTTGAGGACGCCCAGACAAGCATGCTGCAGCTGCCTGCGCGTCCCGACAGACAGTATTCTGTATTAGAAGCAACTCTGGGCACAGCCTACGTCAGGCTGGCCTACCAGAAGGTGGCAGGTGTATTCTTTGGGTGTTCTAGAGGGAACAGGCTCTGAGGCAAAATCCTGCCTTTCTTCCAAAATTATGTAGTTTTTGTGTATCATGTTGTTTTTAGTTTGTAAACTACTGTATTTTGCCATGTATAATGCTCACTTTTTTGCTCGCATTTTTGAGGGGAAAATAAGGATGCACATCATACAAGGGCAGTACTAATTCTATATCCATATAAATATTTTTAATTCTTTTATTTATGCCTATGCATTGAAAGTGTAACTCAAGAAAGCAAAAATGATATCCACATGTAAAATAATATCCTGGAATACTATAATTAGTTTTTCTTCTAAATTTAAATAAATAAAAAATTAAAACAAAAGATAGTTTTCCTGAAAGTTTGGTAAAAAAAAAAAAAAGTGGGTGCACAGTACACACAGGAGCACATTATACACGGTAAAATACAGTAAACCTCTAGAAACAAGAGAACTAAAAACTAACAGGGAAAAGATAGAGAACTCAGGCATTAGAGTTTAGCCTTAATTGATAGGCTTAAGTGATTAAAGCTGCAGCTTGATAGGCTTAAGTAACTGCTTTTGAATAAAGATTCCTTTCCTTTATCACCAAACCTTTGTCCCTGGACTTTTTACCTAGAACAGGGGTGTCAAACTCATTTTCACCAGGAGCCACATCAGCCTCATGGTTGCCTTCAAAGGGCAGAAATAATTTTAGGACTGTATAAATGTAACTACTCCTTAACTGTTAAGGAGTTGAAATTACATTCGGCCCTTTGAAGGCAACTGCAAGACTGCTGTGGCCCCCGGTGAACAAGAGTTTCACACCCCGGTCTTATCAAATAATAGAGAAGGAAGGAGCACCACCAAACACATTTTATGAGGCCAGTGTTACTCTGATACTAAAGCCACAAGAAAACTACAGAGTAGCATTCTTCACCAAATTAAACCTAAAAAATTCTTTAAAAATTATTAGAGCCCTGGCTGGGTAGTTCAGTTGGTTGGAGCATTGTCTCATATGCCAAAAGGTTGCAGGTTCAATCCCCAGTCGGGGCACATTCCTGGGTCACAGGTTGAATCTCCAGTCAGAGCATGTATGGGAGGCAACCAATTGATGTCTGTCTATCAGTCTCCCGCCCCTTCCCATTCCTCTCTCTCTAAAATCAATAAACAAATCCTCAGGTAAGGATTAACAAAACTAAAAGTTATTAGAAGCTAAATCCAGCAATATATAAAGATTAAACACTATTATATATGGAACTTATCCCAGGAATGTAAGGTTGGTTTAACAGCTCACAATCAATTAGTGTAATGTATCATATTAGTATAATAAAGGATTGAAACCACAAGATCATGTAAATAATTATAGAAATTTGACAAAATGTAACACCCATCTTTAATTTAAAAAAAAAAAAAGCTTTTAAGAAATGACCAGAAGGAATTTACTAGTTGGATAAAGAGCATCTTTGAGAATCTTACATCTAATGTCACATTGAATGGGGAAGGACTGAGTGTTTTTTCCCTATGATCAGCAGCCAGGCAAGCATTTCCATCTTTACTATTTCTATTTAATATTGTAACGTTTACACATTGTATAAAAAAGGCATCTAGATATGAAAAGAAAAGAAAAACTTTTCTTAATGCATAAAGAATATGGCCTTGTATGTAGAAAATCTTAAAGGATTTACAAAAAATTACTAGAATTATTAGTGAATTTAATAAGGTCACTGGATATAAGATTAGCATACTAAAATCAATTGAGTTTTTATATCTGAGAAATAAATGATCAAAAATTGAAATTAAGAAAACAATTCCATTCACAAGATCATTTAAGTAATTAAAATATTTAGGAATAAATTTAGCAAAAAGAGTTTAAGACCTGTACACTGACAACTATAAAACCTTGCTAAGAAAAAAATTAAAGAAGATTTAAATAAATTATTACATATACTCTGTTCATAGATTGAAAGACACAGTAGTTTTAAGTGAGAAAATTCCCCCAAATTGATGTATAGATTCAGTGCAATTCCCATCAAAATCCAATCAGAGTTTTAAAAAATATTAGCAAGATTACTCTCAAATTTATATGCAGATTCATGGGATCAAGAATAGAGAAAGCAAATTAGAAAAAGAAATTTGGAGAATTTATATTACTTGATTTTGAAACTTTAGTAATCCACATAGTGTGATGTTGGTGTAAAGGTCTACTTATAGGTCAATGGAACTGAATAGAGAACAGAACTAAATTCTCACGGTTAGGTTCAATTAATTTTTGACAAGCAAGCCACTGGAATTCAACAGGGAGAGGATATTATTTTCAGAAAATAGTGCTTGAACATATGCAGTAAAAGTGACCTAAACTTTTACCTCTCAGTATATAAAAAAAATAACTCAATATGGATCATCACCTTAACTCTAAGAGAAAACTGTGTTTTCAGGAGAAAGTATAGGAGATGGTCTTTGAGACCTTGAGTTAGGCAGAGATTTCTTAAAAATGACATCAGCATGATCCATAAAAAGAAAATTTGATGGTGCCCACTTTAGCAGCACGTACGAAAATTGGAACAACATAGAAATGAGCATGGCCCCTGCCCAAGGATGACATGCAAGGTCGTGAGACTGTCCATATTCTCTGCAGTTCCCAAGCACCCTGCCACCCTTTGCTCATTAACACAAATACACATGCAAAAAATCAATGAATTGGACTTTATTAAAATATAGAGCTTTTGCTCTTTTAACACCATTAAAAAACAAAGACAAGCCTAAGGTTATGAAGAAATATTTACAAATTATAGATCTCAGGAAGGATTTGCATCTAGAATACACAAATAACTCTAAAAATAATAAATAGACAACAAAGAGAAGATAAAAACCCAACCTAAAAAATAGTAAGATATTTACAAATAGCTAATAATAAGCTTGTGAAAAGTTGTCTGACAACATTAGTCCTTAGTAAAATGCCAATTAATGCAATACGAGTGCTTATTTAAAAGATTTTTGTATGAGCTTCTCTGGGTTCTGTTCTTTCTCTTTCACTAAAATTAACCCAGAAATAGGGCACAGAGAAATACATCACCCATCCCGCAAGTTCTCCTGCATCTTTTAAGAAGAGGGTGTTAACTGCCACCTCCTTTGCCTCTGCCAGGTCGTCACATCCATTGGTGAGCTGGTTGAAGTGTGTTCCTCCCAAATCCAGTCGGGCTGGAGGCCCTTGTTCAGTGCCCTGGAAACAGTGCACAGTGGGAACAAGTCTGAGGTGAAGGACTACCTGGTTGGTGATTACTCCATGGGTAAGATTGTGTGTTGGTGTTATGTCCTGAAATGTGACTGAATTCGTTTATTCTAACAACTTTTGTTAGTCTTTTAAGATTTTCTGTATATAAGATCATGACATCTGCAGACAGAGTTTTACCTCTTCCTTTCCAATTTGGATGCCCTTTATTTCTTCTTGCCTGATTGCTCTGGAGGGGACTTGAGTAGGAGTGGTGATAGTGGGAAGGATATGTGGTTGGTTTTGCTGTAGGGCATTAGTTCTTCATGCCAAGTTCTTTGCTATCAGAGGAAATTGAACAACAGGGGAGACTGACACTCAGGGTGCTTTATCAGCAGGAAATAAGCTGGTGCAGCAGGCACAGGAGTTCTGAGTTCTGCCAGCAGGCAAGAGCCCTGAGCATTATCAGGCCCTGCTCTTCCTGTCAGATTGGATGAAAGGCTAAGAAAGAGATTTCTATTGTTTCACTTACACTTATCTGTATTGGGCTGATTCCTAAAGCCAAAATGAAAAATATTATCCACTTGCTAGAAAGGAGCAGAGAACTGTCCTAATACTGGGGATTCTAAATTCAGGAGATCGGGTCTGGTGGACATGGATGGGCATCCATAAAGCATGCCCACAACCAGGGGCATTGTGTCAGGGGTGTCCACGTTCAGAGACCCACCAGGAGGGCTCAGAACTCAGCCCATAATTATGCTAAAATGTATTACATGGCCCAGATTTATTACCTTGCTCACTTCTGAGAAGTAATATGGCAACATAGTAAGGATAAGCCAGATCATAAGGGGCAAAGGCAGACAGAAACTGGGGGAACCCCTGCGCAGGCTTTCTTGTGCTCTCACCTTCCCATGGGGGGTCCTACGGAGCACACTTTTCCCCCAGCAGTGAAAAATGCAGCAATATAAGAGTAATGTTTCAGCCCAGGAAAGCTCATTAGAGACCCAGCTGACGGCAGGGGGTGGGGGTCCCAGAGGTACCTTCTGTCTAGCATATACCAAAATTCCAGAAGACTCCCTGAAGTAAAGCAGGCGTTCAGAATAAACCACATTATTTACACAGTCCAGGCACAGTGAACTACCCTTGTTGATTAACTGTTTCCCAGAAGTATTCTGGGAACCATGTTCCCAGACTCCAGCCAAAGGCCAACGTTTCAGTCAAACCTTTCTAAGAACAGCAGTCTTAGGCCTCCGATGCTAACTCTTTTCTGCACGGGTGTGAATAAGTTAGTATATGCCATCAAGGATTTATCCAAACCTTCCCTTCCCTATAATTATGTGTGCAGAAGAATTCAGGGCCCACATTTCGCTGCCCAGTAGCCTGCACATTGCTTCAGCCCTACATTCAGCCAGCCTCGCCTCCTTCTCCCCTCTGATCTCTTTGTAGCCTTCCTGCAGCTCCCCCTGCAGGCAAAGCTAAGAAGCACAGCATGGGAGCCAGGCCAGTTGTCCATTCAAAAGGCCCTGGCTTTTCTCAAGATTTTTCCCAGGCCCATGGAAGGTGCAGGGAGTTTGGGCAACCTGAAGGGTACAGACTTAACTCCCTTCCAATTCTATAATCTTCCTCCCTCAGGAAAAGGCCAAGCTCCAGTGTTTGATGTATTTGAAGCTTTTCTCAATACTGACAACATCCAGGTCTTTGCTAATGCAGCCACTAGTTACATCATGTGCCTTATGAAGTTTGTCAAAGGACTGGGTAAGTGGAGTCCTCCTTTCATGCCTGTGACAGCTGGGGACTCGTTCCTGTTTCGCTTTGTGTGGAAAGCCCTGGAGACAGGCCCACTGCGCATCCTGGGATGGGAGCAGATGGTGTGTACTCGGAAACAGAGCTCACTGGGAAAGCAGCTTGGGGTTCTGTCCAAGGTTGATATTTTTCATTGTGTTCATGGAATAATATTGCAATCTAGCATGTTTTCAATCTATATGTTATTTTACTTCAACTTCTTTTCGAACCTTAAAATATATAGTATTATGTTCATTAGTTGCCCATAGGCAGAAAAATATTCTCCTTAATGTCACATACTTAGAGTTTGAGCGCCCAGCTCCTAAACAGAAATTAAAAATGTCTCCCCCTGGACCTCCTTGATCATAAACTCTTTTGGAGTGTAAAGGTCTCCCTCTTCGGAGGCCTCCTGTGTTTCAGGAGCTACCTGGCTGATTTGTACTTGACTTAGAAATGCTCTAACAAAGTGGAGTCCTGCTATGCGACATGACCTTCTGCAGCAGATGTTTGTGCAGCACGTGTCCATCCCTGAAATGGAAGGTGGGGCTGTTCAGGAAACCAAAGATTTAGGGGAAACTTAAGTTTTCAAGTTGGAGAATTTCACCGTGGAGTCTCTCCAGACGTGCAGACTAAGAGCCCTTCATCGATCTATCTATTTATTTATTTAAGATTTTATTTATTTATTTTTAGAGAGAGGGGAAAGGAGGAAGAAAGAGAGGGAGAGAAACATCGATGTGAGAGAGAAACATCCATTGGTTGCCTCTTGCATGCGCCCTAACTAGGGACCTGGCCCGCAACCCAGGCATGTGCCCTGACTGGGAATCAAACCTACGAACTTTCGCTTTGCGGGATGACGCCCTACCAATTGAGTCACTCTGGCCAGGGCCTGAAGGCCTTTTAAATAAGAAAAATAAAAGGTTTATAATATTCTTTTATGTTCTTGCTAAATAACCAACAAATTCTTTTGCAAAAGAAAGCTGGACACAAGGAAGCTAGGTGACTTCACTCATGTTCTTCTTTTCTGGGGAGCAGGGACAGTGTGCAAGTTTCGGGACACAGGCTGGAGGCCACAGGTCTGACCTGCAGGCCTGCCTTGTTATATCCTGTTGTCACATGTCCTTGTCCTGAATATATTCACCCTGAGAATATAGTAACCACTCGCCACTCACCACTCGCTGATTGACTCTACACGCTGGGCTTCAAGGAAGATTTCTTTTGAACAACAAAGGAAAACTTTTAAAAATGCTATTCTATGTTACATAGAAGGCAAATAATTTAGTGTCTTAATGATAAGAAGACCTTCAAGTATGAATCTTTGCATTAAATAGTGGAAAACTCAGTTCTTGTTTAAGAACAAACTCACTTCTCCCGCGTGTCGCCTCTCCTCTCACACTGCTGCCACGCACACAGCCCGTCTGACGCTGGATGTGGGGGTTTCCCCGCACTGTAGCTGGGTGTCCTTCAGTTCAGTTCCGACACCATCCAGAGCCAGCTCAGACTGCACAGGTTAAGGGCCCACGAGACTGTCCCCTACTTCAGATGCAAGTTGCTGGTCTCCAGTTACCCATGACTCCCGTTCCACCTGGTCAAAAGTTGAGCTTCCCATGACTCCCACCCTCTTGGATTCTATTATTTTCTAGAACAGCTCACAGAACTCAGTGACACACTTCCATCTGCCAGTATATTTTATAACAAGGGACATGCTAAAGGATACGGATACGGAGGGACAACCACACAAAAAGAGACATAGGTGGAGGTCTGAAATCCCAAGTGCAGGAGGTTCTGCCCCCGTGGTGGTCGGGGGTGCCGCCGACCTGGCGTGGAGCTATGCTTACCAACCCAGAAACTGGCTGAATGCTGTAATTTTGGAACTTTTATGGAGGCTTCATCATGTCAGTCTGATAGATCACCAGCTAAAGTTCCAGCCCCTCTCTCCTTCCTGGAGGATGAGGGGAAGGGCTGAAAAGCCCAAGCTTCTAATCATGACTTGATTTTTCTGGTGACCAGGCCCCATCTAGGAGCCCACCAGGGTTGCCTCATTAAAAAAAAAAAAAACTCTTCTATCAGGAAATTCTGAGCAGTTTAGGTCAGGGGCCTGGTTCAAAGACCAAATGCCAGAAGGAAGGATGCACCTAGTGCTCTGCTCACCGAGCACGTGGCAAGGGTTCGAGGAGCCCCGTGCCAGGAACCGGCACAGAGACCAGCGTGCGCATGCCTCTTCTATCACTTCACAGACCCGTATGTCACGTTGTAAGCATTGTCACTGCTGTGCCGTCTGTGAGGAGTGGAGTGCCTGCACAGGGCCCGACGGCCCGTGTGTACAACGGGATGTAAAGATGGATAAAACATGCTTCCTGCCTGGGAGAGGTTCGCAGCCTACTCTGGAAAATAGTCTCATAAATCAATCATTGCAGTTTAATAAGATGAACACTTTCATGGAGGCTAGTTTTTAAAAAAGCCATTTAAGCTGAAATGAACAGGCAGCTGAGAGGCGGAACTGAGGATGACTCCCATTCCCCAAGTTTCTCACAAGGACTGATGTTACCCAGAATTGGGATATGCAAAAACAGAGCAGGTTAGCTGTGGTAGATAAGGAAAAGTACTGAGCTCTCTCTTGGGGCATGTGGACTTGTTGAGTTTCAGTGAGACATTCAAGTGGAGATGCTTCTCTGTGTGTTAGAAATTTGAGATCTTATCTGAGGGAGCTGAGACCTGAAAATAAAGATTGTAGAGTTATCAGTGTGCACATGGAGAATATTTAAAACAGATAAGTCCTGATTTTTTTTTCTGGGAGTTACAAGGTGGAGTTATTTGCGTGGGGCTGTGGGGAGTGGACTATCTGAGCCCCCAGGAGAACCGTGCTAGCTGGGCACTGCCCCGGCTCTGGGGGCGCCATTTGCAGAGACTTGTACGTGCACCACAGCAGCCTCAGTAACAAACTTTGAAATACTCGCTTTGATTAACAAGCTAGGGAATGAATTTATTTTTAATTTCCACTTGGTTATTTCAACATGAATTTGACCTGGTCTGTGTTTTTAGACTGTAAGATGTAATCATCTGAACCAGAAGTTTGCAAACTATGGCCCATGGCCAAATCCAATCACTGATAGTTTTTATAAATAAAGTTTTATTGGAACAAAACCATGGTCACGTGTCTGTGACTGTTTTCATGGTCCAGGGACAGGGCTGAGAAGCTGCAATGAAGACAGTATTACCTGCAAAGCCTGAAGTATTACCTTCAGCCCTGTCCAAAAACAGGCTGCCAATCTCTAGTCTAAAACATAAGAAATGTTTATTTTTTCATTTTTAAGGAGAAAAAAATACCTCTTTGTCTGCTTCTGAATTTTAACTAATGCTTAGTAATTATGTTTGTTTACACACAGGGGAGGGTGCTAGTTGCTACAATTATAGATAATTAGAAACAATTACAGTACTGTGCAATGATTGTATTAAAAGTTGAAAAATAGATTCATTACATGAGAAGAAAAATGATAATTCTCAACTACTGCTTACCTATAGAAAATTCAGAAGCCCTCTACAGATCTGTTAAATCTCTAGATAATTTTTTTTAAAAAAAGGAAAGAATTCAATTCAATTATGTAGTCTCCATCCCCAAACCCCAGATGTTTAGAATCTTCCCAGAGCCCTTATTTATCATCACTATTTAGTGCTGAGCACTGGCAGCAGATGAGGTCCTTTTCCAGATGGAGAGTCTTGGTGCTTCATTCCAGCCCAGCACAGGGCCGATCTCTGGGATCATCTTCATCAGAGCTTCAGAAGTCACACCATCGGCCCAGGCAGGGTAGCTCAGTTGGTTAGAGAGTTGTCCAAATTGCCAGCCAAGGCTGCGAGTTTGATCTCCGGTCAGGGCACAAACAAGAAGCAACAAATAAGTACATAAATAAGTGGAACAGCAAATCAATGTCTCTCTCACTCTCAAATCAATACTTTTTTTTAAAGTCACACCATCAACAGCAAGGGCCTAGGAAAGTGAACTGGTGTGCCCAGGAACAAATACTGTGGCAGAATAGAGAAAAAAATGCTCATTGTTTACTAAAAAGAAGTTACAAACCAAAGTGATCTCAACCAAATACGATGTACAGGAGGATCCCGACTGTGTTTCATGTGTACACATGCAGGGAGACAAACTGACTGAAAGGACTTTTTCTCGGTTTTAGTAGACGTTGGGTGAACTGACACTGTGTGAATAAATAGGTCGTCTGTTGTACGGGCATAAACAAGGATAACACTGTCTCTGTTTCTCCACGCTGCCCCCAGGGGAGGTGGACTGTAAGGAGATCGGAGACTGTGTCCCGGGACCAGGATCCACGTCCCCAGACCTGTGCCTCCCTGCCCTGGATTACCTCAGGCGCTGCTCTCAGGTACGAGGATGCTCACACTGGGCCCAGGCCCCGACACCTGCCTCAGGACAGGCTTGCAAAACAGCTGCAGGTGTCTTTTGCTGAGGCCCAAGAGAAATACTCTCTGCTGTCTCTGAGGCAACTGGGACTTAAACCAGAGGTATACATTTTTGTCCCCACCCTTCCATGCAGGAGAGAGAGAAACTAGTAACAGTATACTAGAACACGCAGTTGGCTCCTGAGATCTCAGGAACTTCTCGGTTATTCTCAAACCACCATGATCTCTGCATTTGGGCCAGGCTGTGGAGAGTGGAGTCATGAAGTCCTGGGAGATCTTCCGGATGTACCAAAACATGGATGGTGGGGGTACAGACAGCAAATAGAGACATAAAGAAATGTAAGAGGGATGTATTCAATCAAGAGCTAGTAGAGAAAGCCACGTGGACAGTGACATTAAGCATGCTCCGTTCAATAATGTTCTGTCCTCACCCATGTCAAATGCCTCTGGAAGGAGGCAGTACTCCCTCCCTGAAGCCCTTTTTCCTCTAGGCTTCAGTGACACCCTCTCGCAGCTAGTTTTTCTCCTGTCTTCTCAGGTGGTATCCCCAGGGCTCTTCTCACCCCTCAGTGCTAGTGCTGAGCCCATGGCTTTAGACAGGATGCACGGCCCTGACTTCTTCCACAGGGCCCCATGTGACAGGACTCGAGCTCCCTTTCCAGCTCGGATCCTTTCCTCTCGTCGCTGTGCTCCAACCACACTCACCTTCTGCCCCTCGCAGACACCCAGCTCACTACACCCAGGGCCGCTGCTGTTCTCTCTGCCGGTAACTGGTCCTCCTCAGGTCTCTGTATGATACTCCTTATCTTCTGAATCTCATCTGAAACATCGCCTGTCAGAGAGACGAGGGCTTCGGTATGCACCAGCTGCCTGCTGGCGTTCCGCACACACCTCGGTCACTCTCTGTAGTACCACCTGTCTACTTTTTTCTACACCATTGATGTCAGAAATTTTATTTATCATAAACGATTATTGTCTGCAAGACCCGCAGGACAGGAGTTTTGTCTGTCTTGCTCACAGCTGTTTCCCTGGTTTCTAGAACAGCGTTGGCACAGCAAGCACAGTTGTAATTTATGACGATAAGGATCCTGGGAGTTTGTTTCAGGAACAGAGATCCCTGGGGGACTGGCCCCCAGGGGACTTCATCTCTGACCTCGCCCACGGAGTCCGGCTTTCCTCACTGCCCCCCGCTTCTTTGATGGGGGGTCACGTGAAGGGGAAATGAGTCGGCCATCTGATTGGCCTACAGACTCTCTTCTCAGTGATCCTCATAGACCTTTCTCCCATAGACAGAAGTTCTTGACATGCGTCACGGTTCCCTTGGTAGGTTTCTAAAAATACAAAACGCATAGGCAATGGAGATGCTGAAAAAGTATTCACTGTGTTTTCCCCCTACCCTTTCATTGCCATCGAATGCTATTTCATCCGCTTCCCGGGATAAATGCCTCTTGTGAGCTACCTCGTGAAGCCAAATCACGACCAACCAACTTTAAAACGTTCATACAATGGGAGCTTTTGTGCTTTTCTCTCCCCTTTCGATGACTAGTATATAATTTTATTGTTCTTTAACACCCAGAGTGTAGGTTTTTCCGATGTGTAACTGAAATTTGGTGTTCTCTCTTTAGTTATTGGCCAAAATCTACAAAATGCCCACGAAGCCAATATTCCTCAGCGGGCGACTGGCTGGCCCGCCGCGCAGGCCCCAGGAGCAGTCGGCGGGCAGTGAGGACGGCGCTGAGTCGGTCCTGTCTGATTTCGATGATGACACTGGTAAGCCAATGGGTGAGGCGAAGCCCGCTTGCTCGCTGTGGATGCATTCTCAGAAGCCGTGAGTTAAATAGCTTCTAGATCGTGAATGGTCCATTTATGTTCTTACTGTTTATGATTCTAAGAGAACAAGTCTACCTAAAGTGTCCATGGATGCTCCAAAAACATTTTACACCTACCTCCAAACCTGTCCTTTTTAGACGGAACCCTCCATCTAAAATCAGTGCAGGTTTGCAGATTCTGGTAAATATAATTTCTAACTCTGAATTCTCTTGAATTTAGCAAACTGGAATGTGGTTGCATTGGTGTCTTGGTACTTAAATTGGCTGGTAATTGTCTCTAGTTCCTTCTAGAAAACACAATCATCACATAATTACTTCCCGCAGGACTATTTGGTTAGAGACTAGGGAAATTAAACCATTACTGAAAAAAGACTCTATCTGTGACTGGTGAAGCTGAAGACTCATTAAAAGAATAATTTTAAAGAATGTGTTTCAAATCAGTTCCCATGTAATATCCTGTGATCGGAGTTCACTCTAGGAACTTCGGCTAATTCTTAGATCAGGTAACTCGTGCTCCTCCTCGCTGTCTCCGCAGATGACCCTGGCTTGCTTCTAGGTGTGGAAATGGAGATGACATCCTCAAAGGGGTCTAATATCTGGGAATGGGTTGTTTCAAGTCCTAGAAAAAGACTTTTTAGGTGGGGCTTCTTAAATTTGCTTTCACGTTTGTGTTTCATTTCTCTCTTGTTTTATTGTTCTATTAAAAATGCATTTATGGGGGTGGCTAGAAGACTTACAGTTTTCCATGGAGGTTATGAACAGGAAAACCGCACTAGTTCCAATGAGTTCTGAGGAAGCACTATAGGGAAACCTAATGTAGAGAATAATTAAAATACTAGAAATTGGCTAGATATTGCCTTATATAGGTTTCATTCTAATGATTAGATAAGAATAATTTTTACTTAGCATTGTAAACCTCCAACCCAGACAATTATAAGAAGAAGCTAATGTTGCCTATCTATAAAATACAGTCTTTAAAACAGGTTTGTATATATATAACTGCATTCCCTCCCCATTTATGCAAACCATTAGACCATTTTTTTCTAGGCAGCCCGTCTTCTTGTGGATATAGTTAAGCCAAGCACTTAAAAGTTTCCCACAGTGTAAATTCATTGAGGGCTTTAAAAGTACAAATATATAGGAAACATAGCTAAGTCAGAGGAAAGAATAAAAGTAAAAGCTTTAAGTTAGTATTTACAATTAACTCCCACCATTGATATATTCTGAGGTATCATTTCTCTGGTTTCCAAAGAAAAGTCAAATTGCTTTTCTTTCCTGTGGAAGTTTTAAACATACATAAAACTAGACAGAATGTTACAGTGAATCGTCATGTGCCGGTCACCAGCTTCCAATAGTATTAACTTATAGCCAACCTCATGTACTGTGCATCTGCACACACATGTGCACTCCGCCATCTCCCTCCCCTCACCCACTTCCTCCTTTTTGTATTATTTTAAAGCAAATTACAGACATTAGTATGTGTTCTTTATTTTTTTATTTTTTTTAATTTTTTTTATTTTTTTTTAATTATTTTATTGTTGTTCTATTACAGTTGTCCGCATTTACCCTCCCCCTACCCCACCCCAGTCAAACCCACCTCCCTCCCTTGCTTCCCCCCTCCCCCTTGGTTTTGTCCATGTGTCCTTCATTGCAGTTCCTGAATACCCTTGTCCCCCTTCTCCCCTTCCCCTTCCCATCTGGTTACTGCCTGAATGTTCTAAACTTCAATGTCTCTGGTTCTATTTTGTTTCTCTGGTTGTATTTGCTTGCTTACCTCAGAAGCGTCTTGGCTGTGGCTGATCTAACTTTCCCGGTAGCTGATCTGGCCTAGGTGCCTTCGCTCCTGAGTCCTCATACGAAACTT